>JABUQX010120020.1:22500-25000 GCA_015478945.1 Trachelipus rathkii | reverse complement strand
ACTAGAAGGCGCTTGGGTGTTTTTACTTCGGGGACCAATTTATAGGGGGCCCTTACAATATATGTTCTTGAGATGGAAAGTTTTTGTTTTTCTTGGTTTTTGATGTAGGCCTCTATATGAGTTGTGGTGATGATTTATCCAATAAAATATAAATAACAGCAGTCTCCCCTTATTGAGATTCTCTTTTATCTTCTAAAGTTTCGATTAGCAGTTTCAGACTTTTTCTGCGTTTACCTCCCTTGCTTGAAAGTTGAGTTTTTTTGTAATTCGGATTTCTTTCTTCTTAGGAGCAAGCAAGTTGGTAGTGAGTCCGGCTGAGTACAAAGAAGAGAGTGGGAGAGAAGATGGGAGAGAAGTGAAGAGAAGTTGGGAGAGAAGTCATAAGCTAGCTAGTGTATTAATATATTAAATTATTTTTGGAGAAGTACTCAGCAAATGCAAGGAGAAACCTTTTATGCAATTTGTTTCGCATTTATGTCAAAATTTTTGCTTGCGCAAATTTTGGCGATAAGTTGAACATAATTTTGAATTTTTTACGCCAACAAATAGTTATTTAATCTGATAGTGCATAATTACAGGGTTGAAAAAACATGCTTTTTTAAAAAACAAAAAAAGAAATATTTTTTTTTCATAAAAAAAAAAAAAACAATAAAGACCATTTTTTTGTTTATTTATAGTTGTTTTTTTACCTTTGAAAATATTTTAATCATTTTTATATAGTACTTACATCATTTATTTTACTGTTTTGATAAGGTACTTAACACAAAAATTTCAATTAAATTTCTCAAACATATTTGGGATTATTCTCGATAAAATATATATAATATATATATATATATATATTATATATATATATATATATATATAATTTATATATATTATAGTATATATATAGTATATAATATTATATATAAATATATTATATATATATATATATATATATATAATATATATATTATAATATTATATATATATATATATAAATATATATAATCTACTATATATATTATTATATATATATATATATAAGTAATTATATATATATAATATATATATTAAGTATACTAATATATATATATATAATATATATATGCTATATAGGATGCGTCTAGCGCAAAATTCGGCTTTGGCTCTCCTTTTAACTCATTAAATAGATATTTCTGCATTCTCGTGTGCTTAACAATAAGAAGGAGGAGAGTGCTGAAGTTATTCCTTCAGTGGGGCCCTCAAACCTTGTGCTTCTGAACTTGTAATCTGTTTTGGTATTGTTTCCTAACTGCCTATCAACTTCCACCTTTCCCTCCTGCTGGAAGAATGGAGAGGCGGGACCCCTGGAGGAATGGAGAGGCGGGACCCCTGGAAGAATGGAGAGGCGGGACCCCAGTCAACAATCCTAACTATCTTCCTGTCGTCATTACTCTCTTCTTTTAATAAAGGTTTTCGAATCTATTCTTCAAGAAGATTTAGAAACTATCTCAAATCTTTGTAATCTTAGTCTCTGATTGCTAGTATGTTTCTGTAAGGACCACTCGGGGTGTCTCTTTTCCTTTCTCTCCGACCCTGATCCTCTGCTCTTTCGCAGTTCGGTGAATGTTTTTCTGTGCACTAGACGTAATCGAGACCTCCGATAAACTGTGGCACAAAGCTTATTTCTTCCGTTCAGCCGTTCTATGATGTATTTATAGATACCACTGATTTAATTCTTTAAACAGTCCAAAAAGTGTTGCTTTCTCAGATTCTTTTCTACCCAAACCTTTATTTCTATTTTGCATACAATGAATCTATCTGTATCTGTTTTCCACTTCCATTCTTAGACTGATTAACTCCCACCACTCACCATTATTTCTTTCCAATTTGAAAGACGAATCATTCAACACAAATAAATGAATGCCTAGAGGGTAAGCCTTGAACCAACAAAGCTCTTCATTCTTTCTCGAACATTTTTTTTTTTACCATATGGTAAGGAATCATGGTTGTTTTCAATGCCTTAAAAGATATCTCCTTCATCTTCTCGATTGGCAACCATTACGATAAAACTATATATAACTTTGAAAACTCAATCCCAAACCTTTTTCTGTTTTTAATATTTCTTAATATTTTCCTCTTGCTCTGTCTTGAGAAAGGTCACTCATGTTATTTCTTAACAAGTTTTCCAGGAATTGGGTGTTCCCAAGGCTTCTTCCGGAACTTCCTATCACCCGCTCAGTTGCCTAGCTCTGCATGGGACGTTGTTAGACTTGATAGAGATGAACCAATATCTGGAGTTATATAGTAAGTTAGGGCGTTGTTGAGGCCCTTGAAACTCTCTACTGACTCTCCCCAATTTTTTCTACTTTCATTCTGACACCATATATCATATGTATAATATATATATTATATATATATATATAATATATATATATATATCATATATATATATATTATAATATTTATATATAATATATAATATTAATTATATATATATGATATATATAATATATATATATAATATATACTATAA
>JABUQX010120020.1:0-17500 GCA_015478945.1 Trachelipus rathkii | reverse complement strand
TTACTAAAAATTAATCTCTGTAATTTTATAACTTGAACCTCAAATTTTCAATAATATATTCAATTTTCAAATTGGAAATAAACTACATGTGAATAAAATTTAAACATTTAATAAAATTTTCTGATTATATACATTAGATAGATGAAAAAATAAATATGCCAATTAAAATTAAGATTAAAACGAAGCAATAAAGGGATGAAGAAATTCAAATAATTCATAGTTTTTTTTCATACGTCATTAATTTCTCAAAAAAAAAAAAAAATAAATAAAAAAAAATGACTTTTTAACAGACTCCTTTAAAGGGGTGGGCATGAAATTAAAAATAAGGCAGGATAGGATAATTTAGATTTAAGATGGACATGCACAAGCATTTATAACGGAGGCTGGGTACGGGTTTTACTATTTAAATAGGCAATGTTTCATATGCCACTCAAACAAACGTCTTAATTTACGATCTATCGCATCAAATTATATATATAATATTTATTATAATATATATAATATATATAAGATTTATATATAAAATATATTTATATATATATTTATTAAATATATAATACGTAAACTATAAATAATATACACATATATGGAATATGATTATATGGTATTGCGATATTTGTATTTTTACTCACCTGTTTTTGCTTCATTCAGAAGTGCGCCAGCCAACACCATGTTCATAACTGCTACTGGCTTCTCTTAATCCTGCACTGCGTCTGTACAAGTCCATCAAAAAAACTAAATACAATATTCTTCTTCTCTCTCATTTTCCCAATCAATCTTGGATTCAATGTGAAGATTTATCTACACCTACTACTTCTAAGTGCACCTTGTTTTTTAACACAATCAGTCTCTCAGTCACTCAAGAATAAAATATCAACAGAATAATCTTCAACTATAACACCAATAAGCAATTCCTTTTAGTTCCTTTTACCTTCCTCCTTGTCAACAAGGTCCTTTTACTGCCCTCCATAACGCTTTATAACATCATACCACCATATCAATCATAACATTCTCGCCTTCATGATTGACATTTCAGCAGTACTTCCATCTACACTAGTGGGCTTTACCATTCACTCAAATATAGATAACTACTCAAAACTGAGAGTTAAGGGTTCTTTTACCACATAATCCAGTTGCATTCTCAAAATAACTCATTAGCGGAATGTAAATAGGATTTATTATCGTACTGTTTTAAACTGAAATACCTGCAATTAGATTGAAGAATTTAGACTTGTTGGACAAAGTACAAACTACTTATACTAATCACACTAAAGAAGTAGTATTTAGAACTAGCTTTGAATATTTGAGTATAGTAATTTTAGTTATTTTCTTTTTTTAGCGAACTTTCGCCTTCTTGATGTCTAATCGTATAAAGCTATGTTTAAAATATACTATTTAATTAGGAAACATAATCACAATTCTTATTATAATATATATGCTGATATTAAATTAAATATTATATAGAATAATATATAATATTATATAAAATATATATATATAATATATATTCATATATATATAATATTCTATTATATAACTAATATATAATATATTACTAAATATAATAATATATAACTAAAATTACATATATATATAATATATAGCTTTAGCTATATTAGTATCACCTTTGATAAAGGGTAATTTCAAATAAATAGCTAATAACATGGCGGTACTGTTTTGAAAACATTGAAGTCATTTCCCCGCAAGAAACAACAGTTAAATATCGGCAAAATTAAAAAGTATGTTCAATCACCTTTAGTGCTCCCCTCTCCTAATACAATGTATACTCTATATATAAATATTAAATTCAACTAAATACTATAATATATATATATAAATCATATATATAATACTAGAATACAATATATATATACTATAGACTATATCATCCCTCATCCTCATCAATCATCCCTGTATCCCAATAACTAAAGGGATAGCGCGCATCAAACACATGCACCAGAGTAACTACGCACGGAATATGCCAATGAGCAACTGAACCCAACCTCGACACTACCATCTAAATATGTACAACTAATAACGTATAACATTTCAACATAAGACGATCAACACCAGCAACTACTTGGGCAAATACATATATCACTAATCATAAGCTAAATTATTGAAGAATTCCCAAAACAAAATAGAATAAAATAAGTTTATTAGTATTAGTATATTTGCCTAAAGACAAAAATGTAACTATTATAACAACACTGATTATCGAATTGGGTTTTGTGAAGGGTTCTAATCAAAAGTAGTAAAAGACACCCTTTTAAGTCACAAAGTTATGTGGAATGATGAAGTTTTCTTTGCACTCGTAGATATTCTAAAATAAATGTTTTCACTCACACAATTCACCTTTGCAAGCCATGGCGAGAAGTGATGGTAGAAATAAAATGAGTATAATATTAAAAGATTAGTATGGCTATATATATGGATGAATTATATATGATAGACGAATAAATTTTATTTTATTGAACAATTTGAGCTGCCTTGAAAAATCGTACAACACAGAGCTGTATATTACTTCAATTTAATTACTGATATATTTCATTTACAGAAACATAATATATATATATAATTTACGATATTAATAATATATATCATTAAACATTTATTATATAATTTATATATATAATATATATATAATATATATATGATGAGAATATATAGGTATATATTAATAAATAATAAAGGGACCTAATATATAAAATTATATTACAACATATTTATAAATAAGTTATTAAATAAACCAAAATTATAATAATGATATATTATTTATTTATAGATATAATAATAACATAATTGTTATAATAAGGAATAAATTATCATAATGTAGAGGTAATGAATAGAACTTTTATAAAAAGTTATTTATCTAGTGATTATATGTTATTAATCAAAAAATATGTAACTTTGAATCAAAGATAAATTATGTAATATTAATATATTAAGGTATGAAACATCATAAGAAAAATAAGTATATATCAACATATATTATATATCAAAATATAATGAATATCTATATAATATATATATTAAGATCAATGATTCGTATTTCGACCAGAGTAATATTATAAGTATAATATCATATATATATATATAATATATTATATATAAAATTATTATAGTTAATATAGTTATTAGGTTATGGTATATAGTGCGAATATGCAAAAAAGTTAGCGTGCGCATCTACGCTAGAAAAGTCAGCGGCAAGATCGAATCTATATTATCGGCACAAAATTGTAATTATATTTTCAAATCTGAAAACTGAATTGGAATGTGCGGATTTAATGCACTAAGAATAAGCTTAAACCAATGTTATATTTTAATGACCCAGATCTTATTATTGCTCATCTGAAATCTATTGAATATCATGTTCGATATAGAGTTTAATAGAATAAATGCACACAAATATTGACGTAAAATACTTCTCTCTCTGTAATAGTAAAGCTCTTTAATTGACCTGGGCACTTTAGAAAACATTTGAGACTCTCAAAGTGTTGTTGCAATATAAATGTAAGCAAAAATTGATTTACAAGCCTAGAAGGGTTTGACCTTCATAATTTTTGATGCTATATGATTTTTCTATGAGTACTCAGTACTAATCATAATAATTCGCAAGGGTCATGGTTCTGTGCTCTCTCTGTCTTGTTTATCGCTACTAATTTATATAGAAGTAGTTAGAGTGTGTGACGTGCACCCGTGGCAACACTGGACTTATTTGATATCGGACAATTAGATCACAGTGGTAGAAAGAGTAATTGTCACTATGTTGTTCACCGACGTAGCCTTTTGAATTAGCTACACACATGAAAAAGTTATTATAGTTCGAGAGTTTTAATAGTAATTGTATGTAAAATGAATCTTATTGGCGAAAAATGTCTTTACACGTTCTGTAGAAATAGCGGTATGATTTTATTCAATATTTTCTTATAAAACACCATATTTTTACAATCACCGAAAAAGTCCACATAATAAATAGAAAACGTTTGTAAACTCAAAAAAAAAATCAAAAGTTGTATTTGTCTCAATATTAGATCTCTCCTTAAGAAGTATCATAACATATATATTCTATTCTCAAAGAGATCTCAAAAAGAGGAATAAAGAAATATCAACATCACGACTTCCAAAGAATTGATATGATGCGATGACTTACTAGAAAAAGTTATGGTACTAAGAATGTAACAACGAGTTAAATAGCAAGGTGGCAAGTTTAGAAAGAGCAGTATTGAAGTGCTGTTTTGCGAACACAATACCGCACACACAACCGTATTTCCACGCAACAATCTAACCTGAATTACTTACTAGAATTTACTGTATTTTAATAGCTAGTTATGTCATAAAATATAACGAGAGTATTAAATATATATTTTATTTTATAATACATTTATCTATATACATTATAAAAAGATTATAATAATTATATTTATATTTAGTATATTAGTAATAATATAATAAAATTTAGATATTATAAAGATTAAAAACCTAACTGAGGTCAACCATGTTCCAAAAACAGTCTTCATGGACTATGCGTGCTTGTATACAGAAAAATGGTGCATTGCCATTCGTATAGATTGAACAAATCCAAATTCTATGAGTGAGTCCTAGACCAATTAAGCTCCCCAGGGGGTTTTTAAAAACTAAATTGAAAATGTATAATATGCAGAATAGATCTAAATTAATTACATATTATCCTTCTTGACAAAGAAATGAGATTGTGTGATTACTGTTGGATCAAATATGTTGTGAGGACCGATTCAGAAAAGATTCGTAGAAGCCTTTAAGAAGCATGTTCATGGTAGCCATAGAGATGTGAGATTGAAATAGCGAAAGGGCGCGAAAGTAGAGAGGTGTATTGAAGAGCAAAGCAGTGTAAGATGTGTTTAAATATGTGCGGGGAAGGTCGGCTATTACTAAAATTTGTCGATACGGGGAAGGTATCCTATACGGTAATAGTTTTAACTGTCCTCAGTGTGCGATAGAGTGTGAGATGTGAGCCTGATAGAAAACTTTCGCGTCATTAACTCTATCATCTCCACTTATGACTTGCTTGATACATGGTGCATAGAAAGTGCAGACGCATATACCACAGTGCAATTGCTTATTTCTACTTAATTACTCTATAAAATAGGAATAAACCTGATAATAAGAAATATATACCAATATAATATCAATTAAATAATAAATATATATATAAAGTATTATATATATTGATATTAGTATATTATGTATATTATATAGTATAATTATAATAATATTAAGAAGATTCTAAACATAGTTCAATTAATAGTATTCATTGTAAAAGGTATATAGATAAGGGTAATATATTAGATAGGCTGGTAAAAGTAGCCAGTTTGGTATTATTATGATATTTTACTATCTTTATTTTTACTAAATTAAGTACTATGAATTGAAAAATATTAATATGATATTTTATAGATATAACTATGCTATATTCTGGTAGGCAATATTTACTGTTTAACTGATATTTAACTATAATAGTTATTTTATTAATGTATATATGGTCAGATTAAAATGCATTAATTTTTTTAATTTTGATATATAAAGTATAATTTTATCTGTTATTATTATAATCACAATATATCTACTCTAACCTAAATATGTAATCTCAGTAATATTGTGAGAGGGATGTCTATTTCCACGGAATTTCATTTCCGTTAGAAAATATAAAAGATAAAATAGTGAATCACTATAGAAAAAAATAAATTAATTATATTCAAGCTGAGCTAAATGTGTAGTACAATTCCGTGGCTTATCATAGTTATACATGACCACAACAAATAAGATGCAAACAATATGATAAAATGAATATAAATGTAAAGAAAATTCAATTGGCATCAAAAATTTAATGAATTTTTTAATAACAAACTCTTTATTTTTATATCATTTACACTATATAAAGAATTCTGCATAGCTAACTCATTATATATATTATTCTAATAATATATATTCAATATTTAAGATCTTACAATTCAAAATCATTTGGATATAATAGGTAGTTTATAATTATATGGTAAGGGTTTATGAGGTTTATATGATTATATTATTTGATCTTATACTGATATATTATCAATGACTTATAATGGTTATGTTTAAATATAAAAATGTATCATTAACTGTAATTTTTAATAATAATTTATTTACACATATTGAAATAAATATTATAAGGAAATATTATTATTTATTTTTATTTACATAAGTATTAAATTTTACTATATAATTATATTATTATAATAGAAATCAATAAAATATACATATAATTATATTAATTAAATATTAAAATAAGTTTTGATATATTATTATTAGTTATATAACTCTATATGATGAAGGGGAGCGCACAATACTAACTCGTACGAGCAATATATGTAAACTATTATACTGCTCACAATTTTATACACTGCTGAAATCATTATACTAATGCTACACTCTAGGGTCCCTAATATTATATATATGTCATAATTATGATCAACTATTTTACTATATATTTGATATTAATAGAATGTTTTGCTAACTTTTTTAGAAGTGGTTTCAAAGATTTAGACCTAAGATCTGCAACTAATCCCTTAAATAATTGTCCTTATTTTGGCATGCTTTTTGAGTTCATTATTTTAACAGTTTTTAAGCTAACGTTATGTTATAGTTATTTTTTGTTCACCATACATTACAGCTCTCAAGTAGTCCCACTACGTAGTAGTAAATTTTTGGGTAATTATTACCCTATTTAATTATATCAGCCTTGCACAGTAGACGTAAATACTATAAGATACTATATATTGTATAACTATCATTCAAATTGTATGGATAATAATTTCTACTAGTGCATTAAGCACTATATTATATCAGTTAGATATAGTGTGAAATAGATTCACCATTTTTAATCATTAGAGTTAATATTGACTGTATTTAACGTTCTAAACCAGGTAAAAGGGCGGTTGAACCACTCTGAAGTCCTGGGAAAGATGCCTTACGCCTTATAGGATATAGCCATAGGAGTAGTATATATATTTATATATCACAAAGTGGATGACGTAGCCCTCCAAAATATATATTAGAGAGGAGGAGATATGTTAAGATTGTTGTCGACAGAAGAATCTGAGAATTATGACGAATGAAGTTGAGAGGCTATCTTGTAGCCAAGCGCGGAGAACTACTGCGTGATTTTATAAAGTGTGTAGTACAATATAAAGAGCCTAATAGAGGAGAGGTTATCGACGCAAGCGGAGCTTGAAGGTCTCAGTTTATAGATGCCTCTTGGATGGGTAGTAGTTCATCACCTCATCTTAAAAATAGAAGTGAAATACTATTATATATATAACTTAGCGTAAGACACAAAGAGGAACCAAGAGAAGGAGTAGAAAGAGAGCGAGATATGAAAGCGAGTGAGAGAAAGTGAAGAATAAGTGATATGTACTCTTATCTTTATATCTCTGGAAGATATTTAGACTCGAAGAACGGATTTTCAGAGTTCCTCTTATACCCGAACTCTGCGTTAATAACCCTTTCGACTTCTCGTGTTACTGTGTTTCTTCACGCCGTGTGTCCCACAAGATTACACAATTGTCGTGTGTCACCAATTTTCTATTACGACGTATTATTCACAATGGTAATCACAATCTTACATTTTCTATCTATAAAACTATGATTCTTGTATTATTGTAATCTTAACAAACATAGTTATTAAACAAATGGATCCGAACCAAGTCGAACAGTGACGATCTTAAGCTAAAAAAAAACCCGTCTTTCAAAGTCTGCAAAAGAATACTGACTAGGTTTTTATATAATTTTCAAATATATACATTATTACTTATTTATATGTTAAATTTTGTAATATATAATTTTTTTTCCGTATAATTCAGATTGATACATATGTGTAACAAATAAAGAGTTATGTTATACTCTTAAATTAATAGTATTTGTAATTCATTTATATATAATATTTCATGGTATTAGTTTAATTAAATTTATAATTATTATTTTTAATATTATTAGTATTTAAGGTTTATTTGTTTTATAAATAATATTTATATGGGATCAACTTAAGTTTATTTTAAAGTTTACTTTATGTATTGATGATTGTTGAGTATTTTCATCGTTGATAATTTTATAATTATTTATACTTAATTATTTAGATATATATATATATCTGTTTTATAATTTGTTACATAGCGCTTATATTGTATTTAGCATATAGTATTACTGTTGTTTAAATTTTTATTTATTTTATATATATTTTTTAATAATTTATTATATTATTTTTTTTCTAACTAATCTAATTTTATAAATAGCTTATATAATTATTAATATATTATAATAAAAATCATTATCCTAATTGTTTTATCTAATATACTAATATATGTTATATGAGAATAATAAAATTATCCTAATATATTAATAAAAAATAAAATATTTTATATATATATATTATATGATAAATATAAAGAGGACTTATCGTGAAAACAAATATGAATCGCTAGCTCGCATGTGAGCTAGGTCATATTTGCTTATCTGTACATAGTAAAAGAGAAACACTATGTATACTCGAGCTCTTGCGAACACACAGGCAAGGTATGACTAGATGATGGTAGTATCTCAGTTGAGGTAGAGATAGCAGTATATTATTAGTACGTGCACAAATACAATATGAATGAGTCCACTTTTGATTTTAATATTCCTCTAATTCTGCGTATAACTATCTTTATTATTTTATATGTATAATTTATATCGGATATGATAAATATATATAGATAAAGATATTTTTTGAACTGTAAATTATTTTAATTCTTATTATATTATTTAATTTCTATTATATTATAATCTGTTGTTTTCATATGTGTTTTATATATTATATATATTTTGTTCTATAAGTTTCAAGGTTATAGACGTATCTAGATAGTTCTGGAATATTGTTTCCATAATTGATATTTACTGATACATAGATATATATTTATCGTCATCTTAAAATTACTGCTTATTACTTATGGAAAAATTTCTTATATATCTACTAATAGGATTAAACCAGATATATAAGGCGAATTACATGTAATATTTCATTTCGTTTCCCCTGTTGATATGATACCATATATGTTCGAGAATAGCTGATCGAAGTGACATTTAACATTACCTTTAAAGCGTACCAATCGGAAATAATTAAGGACCACTCGTCCCTCAGCCCTCCTATATTATTTGATTTATTGATCTATGATCTATGAATTTACAAGTTATTCTATATTAAAATGAGGCATTTAGTAAAATACATATACATATATTTTAAATTTTATATTTTTAGTACATATTATTATTTATACAATTATTTGCATATATATTTATCTAAAATATATTGATTGCTATTTTTATATTTTATATATTTTAACTTTTTAAAAATTATGCATATTTCTATGTTACGTTATTAATGCACTGAGGTAAGTAAATCTATATGGAAAACTTTCAGTGTATATAAATCCAACATTACGAGTTAAGCTCACATATCATTTACCTACCACATCCTATAATCTATTAACTACTGATTTCTATTATATGAATATATGATTCAAGGCATATTTGATAAAACTAATAACTCAACAAACTTTTATTATTATATTTTTTATTTGATTTCAATATTAATAAACATTTTTTATGATTTTTAATTAAAAATATTAAAAATTCTTTTATTATTATTGTATGATATATACTATATTTTTATTTATAATTACTAATTATTATATATTAATAATACTACTTATTATATATTATATTAAATCTTATTAAAATTCAAACAGGTCACCCTCCATACTCCTATCCATAACATATCTTATGATCTTAGTGAGCTAGTGAGCTTAATTTTATATCTATATTATTTCTTATTTCAAATATTAGGTCTATTTAGTGTAATATATATAATAAACATCCCTGTCTACCTATATATATTATTATATAAAGTATAAATATATATATATATATATATATATATATATATATATATATATCTCTAATAAAACACTCATATATATATCTATGAATATAAATTATGTTATTACTCTATAATTATTATTACTAAAAATATAAATATATTCTATTATTTTATTATATATATAAAATTTATGTATATATATGTATTATCCATACCTTCCATAAGCAGTAACATCAGTAAATCAAAACTGTCTCTCAACCCTTCCACATCTATTGATCTTATATTCTATTGATCGTATTGATCATTGAGTCTGGTTGGATTCAACGTTAATATTTTGATTTATAACATTAACACAAAAACTTTTATTATATTTTTTGTTTCTTTAAAATTTTATTAACAAAAAATTTCCTGCTAAACAGAACAGGTTTATATGCATATTCTTTGTTCTATATTTTTTAAACATTTTGGTTCAAATTTATGAATACATTAAGTAAAATTAGCTTCTTTTGATACATTTGTGATACATTTGAAACATTTATAAAAATGTTTCAAATTCTGTTTTAGTATGCATCGCATTAAGAATTGATAAAATCTAACCATAGCTATCAAATCACTGTTTGTATAGTATTTTATTTAGAGTAAATGGAAGAGAAAATATATTTTTCAAAGAAAACGATAGCTGAAAAGATAACAATAAAGTGGAGGAGTTAATGGTGTAAGTCGATCTCGACGGTTGGTATTCTCGAAATGTTGTGATATAATATCGAATTCAAACTGATAAACTACTTTATCATCCTTATTTTTTCCATGCTGTTAGGTGGGAATTGCTGATATGATACTGTTCATTGCCTAATATTGTCAAATTTCTCTTGTATATCAACAGTAGCATATAACCAAAACTTTATTAATGAGCACTCATTTCCCTATAACACATTAGCGCAATCTGGTTATTAATAATGATCGTGGTTTCGCGTAGCAATTAGCGTCGTGTAAGAATCTGAAACTAAAATCCTGTCACGATCGACGTGTACTAGAGTGGTTTATTATTTTACTCGGATTTATGCTCGCTCTCAACATAAGCAGGTCTCGCAAGGTACTTAAATTACAATTATCCTCTGTTTAGATATCGTCCCCATAGCTCTTGCTTATTCCTGATTCACCCTTTCCTCATCCCCTCTCCATTAGATCCTATTGGATCTATTGATCTATTGACTCTATTGATTTTCGTAAAGTCGATATCTTTGTACTTACATAACACAAAAATGTTGTATTCTATTTTTGGGTTGGGTTTCTTAACACATTTTTGTTTCCTTACCATTAACAAGCTATTAACATGATGTTCTGAACATAACAAATAATTTACTTTTTCACATACCTTAAAGCAGCGCTAATACACGTAATTCTCGTTCTTAAGATGTACAATCAAACTGGCCCTTTCCCCAGGCCACCTTCTTACCCTGCTTCCATCGACAATCCTACTTGATTATTTGATCGTTTAGTTGGAACTTCTAATTTTAAGAATGCTAGATCTATCGACTACTACTTGATTTAGATCTATCTCGCGTTCTTATATATCCAATCCAAACTCTCAAATATTGGCTCCGTGCGTCCCATCCTTCACACTACCCCTTAAAGGCAGCTCAACACCAGCAACACAGTCACAATGGAATATTATACTCCCTCCCAGCCTACCCCACCATACCCCACCACCACCTGATTCGTTTCGATTCAGCCCCTTTTCCGTGTGAAATTTCTATCTGTTTTTTCTTCTCGTATTCTTCTAGTTCGATCCTGATTTCCGATTCTCAAGTCAATTGGTTGGGCCTACTTAGCCAAGCTATGTCAACACAAATACTTTATAGGAGATTATGTGTGTACTGTTCTCTGGTCTTGTTTTCCCTTTTAAAACATTTTTGCCTCGTCATGTTTGCCTGGAGCGGGTTTAAAGGACCGCGTTCTCTTAACAGGTCAAAAATCGCCCACCTTCACCATACCCGTGAATTCATGTACTATAGAAATGCGCCCTCCAGTATGAGAATAACGCGCTGGCTCTGTCTAATAGAAGCTCCTCCTTATGTCTAATGTGGCACTCTTTTCTAGCAGCCGTCCTCCTACCCCTTCCTCAGATATGCTCATCTGGCTAAGACAGGTCTGTATATTGCCAGCAGTATATAGAGACCTATTTACATCATTATCTTTTTTTTTTTACTCTCTTACATCTCGGTATGCCTTCTACGCGTATATGCTTTTTCGTTATATTGTAAGTATCAGATGGTCCATAATTTGCTTGGTTGTCATTTTCTACTCACGTAACAGACTGACTATTGTACACTTCCTTTCTCAGTTTATTGTTATTGTCTTTCTTAAACCATTAATGTGATGTCGTAACTAAATATATTTAATTCTTTAGTGATATCATATATTCCCTTTATAACTTTATAATAGTAAAAAAATCTACTATCTACAATTTGTTATTCTATCTTAGGTGATTTTGTCGAATTCTCTCTTGAGGAAGGTAAGAAAGTCCATGTGTGCAACGATTCTTAGTATAAATCTCGCTCTAGTAAAAATACTCTCACGCGCAGCTGATAGACAGAGGTGACGAATTTTAATAATAATTACTCCTGTAAGCGAGTCAGAATGAGCATGTGCCCTTAATACCCCCATGCCATTCCAATCCTGTAAGTTCGCATATTTTCTAGGAGTAACGAAATGAGATTAGATCTATGGATGCTGAGGTTTATTGTATTCTCATAGGTTTTTAATAGGGTTTTGACGCAATTATAAATTGATAACACAAAAAACTGTGGTTAATATTTATAATCTTTTGGTTTTGAGATTCTTATAATAGTTAATCTCTTCTGTTCTGTTAAGTATGACATTTAGATGTTGCACTGTATGCATGATGTAGTATAGTTGTTGATATTTAGTCTACCGGTTCTGTGTGTGCCATTATTTGGCATTGTTGTGATTTTGTATTTTTTGTATGTGTTTGGTTTGTTGTTGTTGTGTTAGGTTGCTTATGTATGTATGTATCTATGTATGGTTGTATGTATGGTTGCATGTTAGTATTATGCAATTAAATGTAGTTATTTCGAATTATCAAGGTGTAAAGGGTTTGATGGGTGCTTTTCAAATGAAAAAATTTATATTACAGCAACTTCTTGTTAAGTAGATAGATTCTATTACATAATCTCGCTCTCATGTTAATTAATGCACTTTTAGGTAATAGTACTGCGAAAGCACATTAGTCTATACGTAGTTACTCGTGCTAATGTACTTATTTATATCAAGTGTAGAATATGTGGTAAACAACAGAGTTAAGAACAAGAAATAAGATGTTATAGGTAGGATTCATCCATAGGTCAATTTAACGTGGTGATCTCATAATCAGCAGATTCGCTTTACACAGCATGTCCATGAGGGTTTACGGATTTATTATGCTTATAAGTGAATGATGTTCGAAGCTAAACCAGAAGCACAGAATGGAACGGAGAAATTTCCATCGACATTCTACGAGCGTATGCACTGATTCTCGACTCAAACGAGATTTAAAATGTTCGGCTCAATTGTAATAATTAATTAGTTTATATATTATGTATTTTAGAATATTAATAATAATAAAATATGTTATAATATGTTTAAAATTTCATATAGACTTATTTGTTTATTATATGTGTTACTTATGTTATTTATTAATATATGAATTGTTAAATTAATAATTAATTGTGATTTATGATTATTTATTTCATTATGTATTTATTATATATATTTAATAGTTAAATAATTATGTTTTATTCATTGATGAAGAAACAGATTTTAATGAGTTAATTTGATATACAAGTTAAACAAAAACCTCATAAACGTAACAGAGTATGTGTATTATCATCACAGCGGTCAACAGCGTACCACAACACACACCTACACAACACACAAAGCACCGAATGCAAACACATTAAATTCTTCACACAAGCGTGAGCACACATACAAACAAGGCAACTAACCAAGGATTTACATCACAGCATGATGTAGTGATAAGTTGAGGAGGCAACATATACGACATAATCACTAAGACCTGGCAAACTAGGGGCTCAGATTGTGAGAAACAGAAACTTTTAGCAGCTGATGACCAGTGTTATGTGTCGAAGAGTCAAGGAGATGTGTAAAAAGGTCGGATTATTAAATTAGGCGATTTATAGTTTCCAAATCTTATAAAATCATGGTATGTTAGGGTAAGCTGCTTAATGTAGGCAATATAACTGTAGTATAATGAGAGTGTGTGGTAAAAATAAAATCAAAAATTAATACACAGAAATTGTAATAGTAAATCAATACATACATTTATATGCTAAGTATTTGATATATTTAGCAGAAAGTTCTTATCATCATTTTTATTTTCAATATGATTTTCCAAAATCGGAATATCTGAATGTTATTAATCCCTACTAAAGCATTGATATTCATTGACATCTCACTGTGTATTTGACTTAAACTATGTTCCATCAGCTTCTGTAATTTATTTATTAAACATATTCAAATATAAAACCTGAAAGTGAGTAAACTAGATTTAATAACATCAAATATCCTCAGTAATACGGCACCATGACGAATGCCGCATATATTTCCTAAATAATGAGTGGAAGAAAAGAGATAACTAGTCGCAATTTAATACCGTAATAATGAGAGTCTCACTCCCCTAGGGTAATAAAAGAGTTTTAATGATATCGAATAAATATTGCATACATGTCTATTATAATAATATATTTATATACATTAATATAAAACCCAGCGATAGTACGAAAATCCAATTATTACCCCTACGATACAGTTACCTGTATACTCTCTCATATGCCTGTATTCTCCATATCACGCAATTCTAGACCTCTACCTATAATGCCATATTACTTATATAACCTCCCTCTAATCAATAATATCTTATTTCCTCAGCCCAATTGTGATAACTAAAAAAAAAAATAATATATAAATATTTAATACCAATGTTTTTTTACATATTTAAATTTTTTAAAACCAAAAATAGCTTTCTCTATCTTAGAGATTCATGCATTACTCTAATATGCAAAGTACTGAGAACTCATCACACTATCTCTATCTCCTATAGAAATAGACTGCCATACAATTTGGTGAGATATATTTACTCTATGAACAAGTGTTTCGAGTATAGGAGGAAAACTCCTTGTGGAAAAAAATCCATCAATAATATGGTACAAACATAAATTATAAGCGTTTTCATTGTTATACGTTGCACCTGAACACCAGATGTTTTGCACGCCTCTAAATGAATCTAAATCTACAGTGAACTTCTCTTCTCTGTAGAGGCACAAATTCGAACATTTCCTCCAGTCCATGATCCTTAATGAAAATAATGTTTACTAACATTTCGGCAAAGAGAAATAAAATAGATCTTAACCTGAATTATTATAACAATTAAGTTACGTTTCCTTATGTGCTACTAAACAAATTTTAACATCAATATTGGGAAAATTTTAATAGTAATAGAATAAGTCCATGTATTATACTATTTTTTATCTACACTCTACGTTGCTTTTTTTTATACTATAGTAAGACTGAGGGTGCCACTCTCCATGCCTTTGACATCTCACACTCTATTCCGTAAAAAACTCGCCCCATCGAGCTCTAGCAGCCCCATGGGCCCGTCTATATATATATATATGCATATATAGTGTTAAATAACCAATACTGAGTATTAACAGGTGATGCGATGATTAAACAACCCGCGCGGGTCCAAAATGATAATCTATTAATCTGAAATTCATAAAAACAGTGGTACATAGAGCTCAAGGAATCGCACCATCACACAATCCACTCAGTAACACATTGATGTATATCTTAGCCTCCTACCTCAAAGATAAAGACGCAGCACAATACCCCTCCTCACTTCAGATAGAGAATGGCATAGATAGAGGCCAAAAGATAAGTAAATTTTAGATAGAGATAAAAATCAATAACTTAGCTAGCTCATTAGCATACAAAAATATTATATATTAATGATGTTAACAAGTTCTCATATGAAATAAAAGATTAGCACAAACCTGTGAAATAAAATAAATACCATACTATTATGAACCCCAGATAATTATTATAAATTGATATTGATTTAATATTATTTATATATACCTCAAACCGTATTATAGTTTAGAATATTAAAGTTAAATATTTAAGCGCGTGATCCGTCTCTCTCCGACTAACATCTATAGTAAATATTTCGTATTACATAGCTGAATCATATTATTTTATTATATTTCGATTAGATTATTATTAATCGCACGTTATCTCAGAGAATATTCGTGGCAACCTACAAAAAATTACACTCGCGTGGCCATGCCTCCCTCCGTCATTCTTGACCGTTATAATGAAGAGGAGATATACAGTATAGCAATGCATTGTAAATTAGCACTGGAAGGGTTACATTGTATAATGTATCGCCTCCTGGCTATAAATAATTCTCTCTCTCCCTAACATCTAACATATTTACTCTTCACCTACAATTTAATTCCTGTTTGAATTGTGCTGCCTCGACTAGATGTGGTTCCTTGGCATGAGATGTATATGTACTTTCCTTTGATACGGTCTTGGATTGGTGAGTTAATGACATTTTACAAACTGCTCTAACATCGTCTAGTAAGAGTACTTCGCGGTCAATATCAATAGTCCATGTGATGTTATATGAGACGATAACTTACTCAAGGACCGCTGTAGAATGCAACTGATTAACAAGCGCCTTTTCTTGTTGGCGTATTTCCTTCAATATGGAAAGGACCTTGGTCTAATGCTTGGTTATATGCATTTTCGATACTGTTCAAAGTGGTCTCCTTAAGCTATAAACTCTGAGTGCACTTGTGTTAGTTCAGTAACCTCTGGATCTGGCATAGGCTTGGGATGTTTTTTGAGCTAATTAATTTTTCTTCTCAAGATCACGACTCTTGCGAAAAATATATATATATACCGTAAACCAAGTGGTCCTTTATGATTAGTTCCCACTTAAGTATTGCGGATTTTACTTAGGTAGTTGTGTTCAAATTTCATTTACTAGTACTCACTTAAGATTGTATGTTGATGTGAAGTGAGACGGAATTGAGAAATAACTCCCAAATGATCGCTTTTTGTATATCTATTTCCGCTTAAATGACTTGCTCTTGACACTCTCCTTCTTTGCTCACAGACATCGTAGAACAGCCATCGAAGACCGGAATGCTACTAATGCATTTCTTTAGGGATCCAGTTTTTGTTCTATGTTATGAGTATATTATATAAAAGGTGTCGTTGACATAAATCTCGTCTCAAATTGGCTATTATTCGCTAAATGGTTTTTGCGTGTCGAATGAGTGCATATTCAAGTTTTTCACTATCCGAAAAGACCAATGAAGATTCTCGGGGTGTGAACGTGTCAGATCGGACTCTTGTTTCGCAAATAGCGGCAACTCTATGGATAATTGTTCTTTTCCAGAAACAAATATCAGTGATTTCATCTGCTAGTAAGCTATTTACTCGCACGCTTCCTTTTAACCTTTAATATAACGTTATAGCTTTCCTTTA
>JABUQX010120018.1:0-27994 GCA_015478945.1 Trachelipus rathkii | reverse complement strand
ATTTGCTATATTTCACCATCAATCGCTACTAATCACTATATTTTATTATTATTATTATTATTATTATTATTATTATTATTATTATTATTATTATTATTATTATTATTATTATTATTATTATTATTATCATTATCATTATCATTATCATTATCATTATCATTATCATTATCATTATCATTATCATTATCATTATCATTATCATTATCATTATCATTATTATTATTATTATTATTATTATTATTATTATTATTATTATTATTATTATTATTATTATTATTATTATTATTATTATTATTATTATTATTATTATTATTATTATTATTATTATTATTATTATTATTATTATTATTATTATTATTATTATTATTATTATTATTATTATGATTATTATTATTATTATTATTATTATTCTGCTACTATGATTTAAAGTTAATATTTTTAAGATCTGCACTATATATCACTACTATTTACCACTATTCACTAAAATAAATATTATTATAACTTTCACCACTATCACTATTAATATATGACTACCATTCACGAAGAATTAATAAGAATTAATTTTCTTCGTATGACTCGACGATTGCCTTGAGATACGCAGCTTCAACTTCTATATATATATATATATATATATATATATATATATATATATATATATATATATATATATATATATATATATATATATATATATATATATATATATATATATATATATATTAATCTAATTTTCCATCCTCGTTAATGTGTTCAAAATGGGACGCTTATACTATTTATTGTAAAGATATAAATTTCCTGCAGAGAAAAGTTAACATTGTATGTAAAAGTCAGTAATTTTTATGAAGTTTTTTTGCAGTAACAACTTGAAAAATCTTTCTTGCAGTTTAATTCAGATTTGGGATTTATAAATTATTTTTTGACTAAGGATTTTTGGTAATTTTGAAGGGTCTGTGAATATTATATGAGCCATCTAAATCTGATGGAAAAATTGCTGAATTTGACGATTGAAATTTGATAATTCAAAATCCAATCACATAGTTTTTACTGTTTTTGTTGATATTTAAAAAGAAGCAACATTGATACCATTCATGTAAAAATATATTTTACATAGAATCCATAACAGTCAGAGAGATATTGAACACACAAAAGTCTTATAAAAGACGTAGGCTTTATTCATAGAATTGTTTCAAATCAGAGTTAAAATATTTTGGGACTAAAAACATTCTTACACAATAAAAATTTTAAACATAAATGAACAGATATTAAATTTTGAGTATAACGAGTATTATATAAGAGATATCATTAAATATTATTATTGCTAAATATATTTTAATTTCTAAAATTAATGGCAAAAGAATCAGGACTGCAGATATATTATTCTTATTGTCGCTAACGCTGAAAATTTCGACTGTCTTCATGGAGTATGAAATAAACTTCTGTCAGAACCAATGTTTCTCTCAGTAACATTCTCGTTTTTTTCCTTTTGGGCATCTATATTGCAGCTGTCGTAGATGATCAGTTATCCTTAATATCTATCAATATCTGTGTTAATCAAGTTTCAGTCTTATCATTTATACTCTTTCTAATTACAATAACCTTCGCTATTTTTCACTTCATCATCTCTCCGCTCTTATTCGGATGACTCAACTTTTCAACACTCATTTTTTAATTTTGAAAGCCTCACTCACAAGAACAAATAACTGATGAATGAAAGGGGACCTTTAAGCAACTGACCTTTTTTAAGCAGCTGACCTTTTTAATGGCAACTGACTTTTGACCTTTCCTATATTTATAAAGAGAAGGAAAAAATATGTTTCATTTTAGTTCATCAAAAATTCAATTCCATTATTCATCAATCGTCATAATCCTTCACATAACTACAACAACTTTCACGGAAACACACAACTTATATATTTTTCTGCTCAAAATATTTCTTGGCCTTAGTAGCGAAGCGAAGTGGTCTCTCTTCATATGCTGATAGTTATGTAGTTCACTCAACGATGTCCAGTTGCGGATACGAAACCTCTGCAATTCAAAGTGATCACAAGATGAGACTGCACAGTTTTGAAGATCCTCACACTCACTGATACCACCGCTGACTGTCTGGTCCCTGTGTTGAATAAATACTATCTCCACCACTTATACGTCGGACACGTTGGCTCCAGCGGTGACACCTTGAGTTATATATATATATATCTCTCTAATTGTTAAAGTTCTCAACCCCACTAGCCTTTGCCTTTCATTAGAAAGGGGCAAAAATTTCCAAGAGAGTTCTTATTTTCTTGAATTCGACCTTTGACCTATCACAAATTAACTTGTTTTTACAGCACAAGCTATTCCTTGCATCTAGTGCAATTGAACATTTGTTCTGAACTTCTTTGTTTTAATAACCACTCCATATGAATTGATGGCCACTTTGCCATTTTTTAACCTATGACATCATGCTTTTTCTACTTTGCCTTTTTGTGGAACGCACGAAGGAAACCGCTTCGCCCAACTCTTCTCCATGTTCACATCATTAAACAGAGAACTGAAATACCAAACATCAAGCATTAATTACCTATGCTCCTTATTTTTCATTAACTATTTTCTCTTTAAAAATTTAGAACACTGTATGGGAATGAGTCATCCCATTAAAATGATGAAGAAATTTCCGCTAATCTACTTTCTCTAGTGGGTTTCTAGGTAGGCAAGGCAGCCAATATTACCATGATGTTTATCAAAAGAGGTCGCCATTGAATTGTTCTATTCGAAGAATTTATATTGATCTTGTAATATTCGCTAATTAATTCTTATTAATCTTGTAACGGTAAAACGAAAAATTTTCCTTGTTATCTTTTCTTAACCAAATATTTGCCTAATCTAATTTTACGTTTTTCTCATAATACCATTTTTATAGTGTAATCTCCAACCAGGGTCTTCCCTTCACTTTTTAGTTTTTCCTTCATTCATTAATAAATATGTATATAATAAACTCGTTCTAACATTAAACTAAAACTGTTAGCTTTTCAGGTTGCAAATTCTTTGATAATATTAAATTACATTAGTTCTTAACAAATAATAATAATAATCGTGATTACCATGATCATAAAATCAAGATCAATAATAATATAATAAATAATAATAGTAATTAATGAATAATAACATGAATAATGAATATATTATACCATTAATAATAAATAATACATAATAATAATAATTATGAGAGTAATAGATAATAATAATAATTAATAATAATAATGAATCATTAATAAATCCCAGTAATAATTAATAATAATAATAATAATATTATAATGATAATATACTTAGTACAATAATAAGTTAATAGATGAATTAAATAAAATAATGATAATATAAATAATAATAATTAAATTAATAATTAATAATAATATAATAAATAATAATAATAATAATAATAATAATAAATAATAATAATAATAATAATAATATATAAATAATAATATAATAATCTCCAATTATTAATGATGACCCCTTATATACTTATGATGCATACTAACAGTGTAACAAAATTAAAAAAATAAGATAAAAATGCAAGCGATATATTGAATCAAGTCCCGCTACGGTAGAAAATATAGGGTTATTAATGAGTTATTGATTCATAGTAGGTTCCTCACGATCATAGTAAAACCCGTCCCTATGCTCTGTTATAATTAATACCTATACCTATATATAGTAACTATAGTTCTGTTCTCCGCTACGTCGTACGCCACGTACTAAGGGACCTTATCATGAGTGTTTACTGGTTTATATTTTTAAAGCTTTCGACGACCAGGATTGGAAATATTGAAATAATAAAAAGATGTTTCTCGAATTTGACAGAAAATATAGTAATTGTAAGTTATCCTATGGAATATAACACGCTTCGCTTGTAATCATGTACTACCTATCATAATAGGTAAATATGCTATATCCGAGATCTAAGTATATTGTATACTGGTCATATCTACTGGTTACTCTTCATCACTATACCTATATTATTATAGTTGTTGAGCTTTACGGTTATATACTATATTATATTATTATGTATACGTTATATATTATATTAAGTATTTGCAAGTGTACACCTATTATAATATAATAATATATATTATATATATAAATGAGTTTTATGACGCAAATAAATTTTTGCTATTATTAGTATTTATTGTTTACTATATAATATTATTATGTGCATTAAATTGATATATGAGTAAGTTAGCGTAACCTACTGTTAGTCTATGGTCTCTAGTATATAATAGGGTGTTATTTATTGTGTCTTCCCATCACTATACTATATTATATATATATTATACCGTCTATATATTTCCATTAATTTACCTAATTACTCGTATATATTCATATACTATGTTATACGTAATTACTCATCTATACTATAATACGTTAACCATGAGGTCCCACGCACTGGGACCTCAGGGACTTACACTATCACGGCATTCAATTCTGAGCACTGCTTGCGTCGCTCACCCCTACTTTACCTCTATATCCCTCTATTATCGCTATAGTGAGACTTAACTACCTCGTTCTCACATACGATATCCACTACCCTCAACTTTTGCTCCCCTTTGTATTCTTACTATATATACACTACCATCCTTACACTTCCATTAGTTTATAAATTTATTTTCATGTATTTTATTGCTATTTTTTTTTACAATTTTCTTCACCTTTTCTATTTTATTAGCCATTTATTTCAGTTTATTATATCACTTATATCTCACCATCTCCTTTTCTGCTTGATTTCCTGTCCCAATTATCACTCCATTTCGAATACGTGAGGGTTCCCTCTTTATTCATCTCAACGGTTTTTCATACTCTATTTATCTTCAATATTGAAATAGAAGTTATTATTATTATCTGGTTCAATTCCTAAAATGAAACTATCTAGAAAGGTTTCCCTAATTGATTTTTTGCCATATAAACAATTAAATCTTTTGAGTTAAGTAATGCTCACTGCATGGCAAGTTTGAGTTAATTCCACTACCTCCCTTAATCCCACTGTGCTTTGCCCGCGTTCTTCCCACTTAAAGCGCTTTATAATCCATCTTGCAGGAAACTCACGAATAAACTCACCATTCAAAATTTGTGTGCTTTTCATTGTTAATGGTCTAATTTAACTGAAAGCTGTTGATTAAGAATTATGCTCAGATATTTTCAAGAAACAAATTTGATTTGTATAGCACACGCATCCTATTTATATTTCTGAAGGGAAGAGCGCGTGGTCGTTCACTTATTATTATTATTTTTTTTTATTTTATTTTATTGAAGTTAAGTTCACTTAACTTTTATCACTTTTACCCCCATTTTGGTTATTGCACTTTCATGGAAGCACACGCACGTATTTGTTGCACATATTTAAAGAAAGCATGTAATTATTACTTTCGCCTTTTTTAAGTTTATATATAATTTTATTTACCTATACCCAACGGAACCGAATTTTAAGCATTTACTTTGGTATTCAAGATTTAGAAACCTATTTCACATATTTTGGACTAACACATGAGAAACATTGTTTTAAATGCTGTTTTTTTTTTTAATTTGTTATGCTCAAGCACAGTAAATTTTGCATGTGTTATACCTTAAGAAGTTAAACTTTGCTTCTGTATTTTTAACACCCATTATTTCTGTTTGTATTTGTCCATAGATATATATTTATTTATTATATATATATATATATATATTTGTTTATTATGTTTATTAGCAAGAATTTACCAAAGTTGAGCGGAGCGAAAGTTTTCTGAATCACATTTTCTCTGTTTTATCTTGCGAAACACTTTCCCGTAAGATTTTGGCAAATGTTATTAGATTGTTTAATAGATTTATATATATATATTGTATTACATTTGTATATTTGTGGTTAAATTTGTTTTCATCTGAAGTTCCAGTGAAAGCTAATTCGAAATTTGGTAGTCAAACGTGTTGTGGTGATTCGTGCGTCAAAATATTGTTCTGAACCCATCATTTTGCTAATTTATTTTGATATAACCTCGAAAAAGTATGGCACATGTACGCTTATGGAGATGTGTAAATCAGGAGGTTTAGGTGTGAAGGAAATCACTGCTTTAATAAAACGGCGTCAGAAGTCAAAACGGGCGTCGAACGCAGAGGCTGCTGTTGTAGGAGGAAAGAATCTGCTGTTGCTATGGGGAAAGGAAAATTAGCCCGCTGCCTATGAGGAAGATTCCGCTGTTGAGAAAGGAAAGTAGCTGTGCTTTAGAGGAAAGTTAGCGCCTTGAGGCAGAGAGCGAGGGAGCTAGTGAGATGAAAGGGAGAAACTAGGCTTGAGGCTGAGCGGGATAGGAGAAACTAAGATTCGAGCGAGCAAAGAGTTAAGTTGGAGCGGGAAAAAATGCAAGAGATGCAGAAGAAGTATGCTAAGATGAGCTTGTGCGAGATAAACAGCGATCAGCTGGGCAACAAGGTTCAAAACACGAGGCGCATAATCTTCCTACGCCCCCAGTAGTACCAGTGAGCTTCATTCTTTCGATGAGAGGAGTGTATAGAAGGAATATTATTAATGAAAAGAGAAGCAAGCGGAGGCGAACGATATCCCAATGGAAAAGTCGGTCATTTGTATTTAGGGTTTTCTTACGAGTAGGCTGGTAATGTGTTCACAATTGCCGTCGCAGATTGGTTTATGAGTCTGAAAAGTTTGTTGGAGAGGTACGGTCTCCGGAAGTGGTACTGTGTAAGTACAGACATGGTTCGAGGATGATATCTAGGGATGTATTACAGAAGTAATTGAGCTTGAAAAATGGATTTACTGCGGCAAATTGACATGGACGCCAGTGTTATTGGTTTTCTGTGGACAAAGTATTTATCTTCACTAAAAGCTCGCTACCTACTAAGTGGGACAAAAGAGGAAGATGCCCGGAGAGATCATAACTTGTTCAGAGGATTAATGAAGCTCTTTTTAAGCTCACAATAACAGTCACCACGAAGCACAATCACGCGATAAGATACATAGATAACATAATATTATAGATGAGAGCATGGTTACTCACGATAGTAATCATAAGCATTGCCCAAGTACGTGAGGTAACAGCAATGAAAGAAGGATGGGGGAGGAAGCGGCGAAGACAGGAGTCGGTCGAGTGAGAGTGGCAGAGTGGTGAACGTTTCAGGTCGAGGAGAGGGCTCTCGCCAGGATGTAGAGCCCACATATTTCAAAACGTGGAAGAGACGTGGTTAGGTAGACGAAAGAGGAAGAAAGAGCGGGGCTCCGGGTCTTGAGGCCGGCGTTAAGTTCTGATGTTCAGTGAGGACTCTGACGATAGAGAACGGTGAAAATGAAGTTGCCACCTATTTTGTACTTTATGGGATGGTTGATGTACCAGTCTAAACTCCGTGATACGGTTAAACGTTTTCGTCGTGCGAAAGAAATTGTACGAGACGGTGTTATTGCGGAGACAAATGATAAAGATTGCTGGAACGGTTGATTGAAGTCCTCGCAAGTTCGAGTGTGTATACCCCTTACTACGTGTAGGACACCACCCTGTTGCTGCCGGAGGTCGTTTGATTTGTTCAGTTGGGAATGTCGAGTGCTTGCCCTGATCAGCCTAACCTCGCTGGAGCGGACTGAGTGTCGAGGTATTCGTAAAGTAAAGTTGGCATACCAAGAAGTTTGCTTTTCCCCATTGCGAGCAGCTGAGGAAGTTCTTTGAAGATCTGGACAACCAATCTATTAATGGAATGCGGTTTGGAAGAGGGAAGAATTTTCAGAGAAACCGTCACGTACCACAGTCTTGCGCTCGAAAAGTGATGTCGGACAACCGCGGAGCCGTCCGTTGAATGTGATCACGGGTCCAATGATCAAAGTGATGAGAGTTACAGAAAGAGAAAATGAGTCAATATAAAACCATAATACGTTGTTGAAGAAGGTAAGATACTTGGGTGTCCCGTGACATCATTGGAAAGAGTCATTTTGGTCTAGAAGTAGATGTGTTGAAGGATGGTGAGTCATGAGAGCGTGAGATAGCGGGCCACAAAGTTCCAGAATGAAAATGTATAGCGTGGGTGAGGAGAAGGAGATGATATAGGCAGTCACAGGAATTGCTAGTGTGAGTCTTTTAAGGTAACGAAGGACGACGTTACTTAGGGGTGGGAGGTCAATAGAACAGCGTAAACAGTTATGTAAGAACGTGTATTATTTTAAAGGTTCTGGAATAAAGGACCCGATTCATTTGGTTGTACCAAAATTTCAAGTAGTGGATGAGATGGCACTGGAGTCTTCGTGCCATTAAGTGTGTAAGAGACCAAGGGAAGTCACGCCAACCAGTTCATTGCCCACGTTATTTGATTAACAAATTGTACCGTGTGATATATGTCAGAGAGCCGAAAGTCGGTGAAGAAGATACTCTGGTCCATGCGATCATTGGAACCTTTCAAGGGTAATTATCTGACTGACGGACTATTCACACATCTTTGAAGGCATCATTGTCCAACGCTTGGGTGATGCGCCACGCGTTATCCGAAAGCTGTCCTTTAAATTTACTGCACCCCAGAGTTACCGAAGTTTTGGTATGTCTTTCTGGTTGGGGTGCCAAAGAATACTGTGAAATGTCGTCAGTTATTCTCGAATTATGAGGACGTGACGAAGAGCATGCTTACTAAGCAGAAGTTCTCTAAGATTTACCACCAATGGTCAGGTTGAAGAAGTTCAATGTCTTGAACGGTGCTCAGGATGTTACAGTGAGCAGGTGAGAAATGGAGAATTACCGGGAGTCCGGATTCCACTGTTCTCTCCATCGGCTCCTGTAGGGGAGACTGTGCCGAGGTCTATGGCAAATTGCATGAAATTGGGTAGGCTATCAATCTGAAGAGAGGTCAACTTAGTGTATGTTTTTGATTGCAAGAGGTAACGAAACTCTAAAAGTTGCTAGAGAATTTGCAGGCCAGATTTCACAGAAAAAATATTACGCAGAGGACCGCGAAGACCAGGCAAGTGAAAGTAGAGACTTGGCTTTCCCTCTACAACTTCAACAGTAAGGTGTGATGAGATTGGGGACCATACCAGTGGGAATTGTAGGCAGATATTACAAGATCCAAGTGTGATGGTATTAAATCCTATCAATCTTCTAAAGATGCAATGTGAGGAGGGAGGTGAGAAGGAAGAAGCATGACACGCGGGAAAATATCGGTGATTTGCGTGCTTAGAACCGAGACAGAAAATATCGCTTAGTAATATGAATCCTTACGTACGAAGGAGAAGTGTCGTCTACGAACAGTAAAGATCACGATTTATGAGGAGAAGTGTAGAGATCTTGGAAGCGCTAAGGAATTTTACGGACGTGCTGGCACTGAAGAATTACTATCATGCGACTGCCTTTGATGATACCCCCCGATAGCTGAGCCATTAAGTTACCTTCATGACGCCGACTTAGATAAAGAAGGGACAGATAGATGATACAAATGGTATCTTAGTTCCTCCAGCCCTTTTCAGGCAGTAAGTCTGGTCCAGAAAAGAGCGGAGTAAAAGAGTTGTCGACTGAAGGGCTTAAACAGGGTCACGGTCTCTCTGAGCTAGACCACTACCAGGGATTTTTCCCAAGTTGCGGATAGTTTATCAAACTCGACTAGCAAAGGTACTTGGAATTAATAAGTGAGGACTGCCCAAAACGTTTTTCAAACGAAGATGGGCCATTTCCTTATTCAAGCTACCTTCGTATGGTGAATCCGGCGCGACCGTTGTAGTCCATGCGGCAGGATCTTGATGTATCCGATGTGATTTTACTTGACATATCTCCATTCCAGAACTGGCCGAACTATGATCCGATTGAGATGTACTACAGAACTCCAGGAGGAGGGATTCACCATCAGACCCGACGAGAGTGCCGATTGCCTGTTCGGTGTTGATTTTAGGTATACATTTGGCAATGTTACTAAAAGGATTGCTGGAATGTAGTCCCATAAGATCACAAGACGGCCACCAAGATAAAGAGTATCTTCTTAGGGCTCATGTTACCAGGTTTGTGAAGACGAACTATGCACAAATTGCAGCGCACATTGATGATGACACAGGAAGTGAGCCAACAAAGATTAGATGGGAGTCCAAACATCAGCAGGCGTTCGAAAGCTGAAGGAAGCTTTAGAGCTCGAACCGATTTCTAAAGATGCCAGATGGAGAGACATCCGCTACAAGTGTGCTATCCGACTTCCCTAGGATATTCTCTTGCATTTAAGAAGGGAAGAGTATACACGTGGAAGCGGGGATCCTTATCAATCCGCTTATGGAGTAAGAAATTGTCTTGGACCCCCAGCAAGATATTTCTTTAGGAAGAACGTACGATTTGATGGATCAGAAATCGAGCATACTCTATGGGAAGCGTTTGTTCTTCATTCGATCACGCGTGACGGCTATGACAAGAGAGGTATGCAATAACAGAAGGAGGTGTTTTATATACCTCAAAGATTCCGGTTTCCTGAACCACACAGTGGAAAGAATACCGTATTGATGATCTTAAGTAGGTATTCCGATTAATGCATTGGATTCCGTTCTCAGGAGCCTTCTGAAGAAGGCACTGTGAAATATGAACATGTTCTCATTATGTAAATAAATCAAATTGCCTTTGTTCATAAAGAGAGTACCTGCAGTGTATAGTGATTAAATTGTTTCATTATTTTGTACTTAAAATGAAGGTTTAAGTGTTGCCCCATCGCAATATCGTTTTATTTTTTTTTTTATATCTATGTCTGCATAGGCGGAAAATACTGTATATATGTTCTTTTGTTATAAGGTGTAACACAAAGAATTATTTTAGACTTATTCCAAAGCTGGTTGGCTGTCGTTATTTACAAGCTTTGTGATACTAATATATATCTTATTATTATATTATTTATTTTTTATTATTATATTTTATTTTTCACGATTGTAAGGATATTACGTATAAAATATTTATTATGATTATTATATGTATTAAACTGATTTTATTGAATTTGTGAAGGTGTGGAGTTCAATATCTTCAATTTAGTTTCAGATAAAGGAAACAATATTGTTATTCTTAAGGAATACTACGTTTAGAGAATCCAATCTGCGTTCTTTGTAATGTAAGGTATTATGTTTGTCTTTCTAAATAATTGTAATATATACCTCATTTTATTTTATTGTTAAGATTGTGATTGGTTTAAGGAGCGTATCTCAATTATGGGATTCCAATATACAATAATTAAAATAAGAATATTTTCATCTTTTTGCTTTCATTAGTCTTCCGATTGCAATTGTATATAGTTGGTACTGTGATGCCTTACATATCTCGATCGATTTTTATTGTGTTTAGCTTGTATATTGTGTAACCAAGTAGTGTTTGTTTTTTTATGCAAGTGATGTATTTTATTTTAAACTAAATGTTTTTATTTTAAGTTAATATTGCAGTTTAATTTATGTAAAGATAAAATTTCTTAACGTTTAATTTATTTTAGCATTTTGTAATTATTTATTTTTTATGTGCATTAATACCAACTTAATTAAACTTTATTAATTAAAATAATTAAACTTTAACAGTTTTGCTTTATTTTATTTATTTTAATATTTATGACGTAACAAATAATAATTTTATTGGCTCTAAAGACAAACACCCCATCGCGCCCTAACACCCGTACATTATCAATTGTATCATTTATTACATGCATAGTCATTTTCTAATTGAAACTCATATAATGGCTAAGCATAAGTAAAAACTAATTTTTAATTACTGGTAACTTAACCTCTCCTAACATGACAAAATAAATTACATGTTTTAATTATTAATAACAACCAATATTTTCTTAAGCTCCAATCATATCAATACCGTTCACACACACTAACCTTAAAAAATAACTTGACAACGTATGACTTACTACATCTTAACACAATCAAATAATTTATCATGTATATCTTAGACAATCTGTCAAAGTGAACATACTTGACATCTAACATTTCGAACTGTGATTAGCTTACATTATCAAAGCTCAGCGTAACAAAACACTTATTAACTAACATTGCCACCGCAACATAACAACCCCATTTCTATCATATCAATTACAACTACATTAAAAGGGTTAAAAAATCATTGTTACGTACTATTTAGCTAATTCTGATGGGGAAACTTCCTATTTTAAAATACTTAGTAAAAATGAAAATTGCCCAAAAATAACCAATTTAGACTGTTAGTTACCTAAATACACAAGACACAAAGTCATGAAAAAAATCAGGCAACAACAATTGGGGCTACCGGATCTTAGTTTTTCACCGGGCAAGACGTCATTTCCATGACATCAAACTGGTATTTTCGTTTGTCGTTCAAATATTTAATTATATTTTAAGCTGGACATTTTTTTTCTTAGGTATTTTTTTTAAAAATTACTTATAATTATAAATTTTCTTTTCAGGGTAAAAATTTTGAAGTTTATTGAAAATAACAAGACTTTGTAAAATTGTTACATTATTAAAAAGTTTTCTAAAAAAAATTATTTTTTCTGTAAAATTTTAAAATTTCCAATAAAATTTATTTTATTGACCCTAAATCATTAAAGCAGTAACTTTTAAAACCTACCCTACCCCACTCTCCATGATCTATTGATCAAGTCAATATATATATTAATAATACATTATAATATATATAATATATATATATATATATATAGGTATATATAATATATAATATAGTACTATATATATATAATGTAAGTGTATATATATATATATAATATATATTTATAAGAGATAATATATATTATATATAGATATATATTATATATATATATATTAATATATATATATATAATATACTAGCAATAAATTATATACTAATATATATATATATATATATATATATATATATATATATATATATATAAAATATATATATTATTGTCACAAGGCATTATATGAAACATAACTAAGAGGCAATAGTTAGAATTATTATAGTAAAGTGAAATTTGTTCATAAAATTGTTTCAGGTATTAAAATTATTTAAAATTTTAGTTTTATTGCAAAAAAACAGTGATAGTATGAACATTATAAAAAACAGTACGCATAATGTATATATATACATAACTTTATTATTAATAGTATATATATATAATACATATATATAGATATAATATATTATATATATAATATATATATTAACATATATATTATTTATATATATAGTATATATATATATATATATATATATAATATTACATATAATATATATATATTATTTTATATATATATATATATTATATATATTATATATATAAATAATATTATATATAACCGAATACTATATATATATATATATAATATATAATTATAATATAATAGATATATAATAATATATATATATATTAAATATATTTAATTATATATATATATATTATATATATAATATATATATATATATAATATATATATAATATAATATATATATAATATATATAAATATATATATAAGATATAATTAATATATATACTATATATATTATTAAATATATATATATATATATATATATATCATATAGATATATATATAATATTATAATATAATATATATATATATTTCAATGTTTTCGATATTTATGGCAGACCTATGGCAGAAAGATCTGTGAAGTGCCAATCATCAGTGCTCTTTCGTCTCTCGATTCTTTTATCAGTTCTAAACATCGTTTTCTGACAATCTTGAAATCAAGTTTTTGCATTGATAAACACAAGAGTGATTCACTGACGACTCAATGCAACTAGAAAGAGTATATTTTTAATTTAGCTCTAAAGAGTAATATTCTTGTAATAATACGAAAATATTAGATGCTTGAAATTTTACTACTCACATGAATTTTCTGGTGTTTCGGGGGCTGCACTAAACAGCACTCAAGTCAAGGGATACTGTACATGGGCACATAGTTGCTGCATCAAAATTCATCATAACAATAATAAATTAAGTGGTTAAAGTACAGACTACGGATTTTCTCCCATCCGAAACTGGAAATTTTTATTAATCCTCTTTACTCGTTCTTTATGTAAGTATATACAGGGTTGAACAAAAATGGAACAGGCAGGCACAATTTGTTATACGTGAAAGACGTCTAATAACCAGAGCCAATAGCGCGGCTTTGCCACAGTCGCCCATGTTCTCACGTGGGATAGAAACCATAACGTAGTGGAAAGAATCGTGCTTGTAGGCACATTCTTCGTAAAAGTAGAAGTGGATCTCGACGAAGTCAAGTCGTGGGCAATTTTATGCCACTTAGCAATGCTCTGTGATAAGAGTAGCAATATCTTGGCGTTCGCAGGTACCGATTGAATGTCATTGACCAAATTATGCTTCCGGAAACCCATATTCAATAAACACCGCGTGGATTAATTTGACAATATTAGTGACAGAGACAGGCCAAAGCATTGTTGAGACTGAGCCAAATAAAAAAAACACCGCAAAAGTTTCTTAAAGCTCGCAATCTACCATCTGCCAACATGTGTTGCACCAAAACAGGTCGACGGTACTCCGTGCTGACAATATTCCCAGGCGTCGTAATCTCCCAAAAATCTTGCAACACATTAATACCGAGAGGGGACGAGGAGTGGGCAGACACTCATAAGGATTGAACTGTTCAATAGAGGAAACATTTGGCAGATGATCAACTCACCAATGTTCACTCACATGTTCAAGTTGGAACACCATCTCAGAGGCTACGATCAAACTATCCTTGGCATCATGAAGCCATGGGAGCAAGGCCTCGATCATGATTTGGAGTATCCGTCATTAATTACAGAGTCCAACCATCAGGCACCAATTAATTGAAATACTAGGCGAGGTTGTACTATTGACTGATCCGTATGCTAAAATACCATGAGACCATCAGATTACATTTGTCATTCCCAGGAAGATCTACCCGGTTATAAAAAAGAAAGGAACAAGTCACAACCATATTAAGAAATAGTTCAGCATTCAGGTCTTTCTATTGGACCCACCCTAATTATAAGATAAATAATATATAATATTATATATGATATATATATATATATATATATATATATATATATATTATATAATATATATATATATTATATATAATAGTATATATATATATATATATATATTAATAAAATATAATATAATATATAATATATATTATATATTATATATTATATATATACTATTACAATATATATAATATATTATATATATATAATATATATTATAATTATTATATATATATATATATTTTATATATATATATATTACTAATATATATATATATATATATAATCATATATATATCATATATTTATAATAAATATATATATATATATATATATATTATTATATTATATTTATATATATATTATATATATTATATATAATATAATATATATCTATATATCTTATCTAATATATATATTATATAATATATATATGTATATATATAACTATATATATATTATATAATATATAATAATATATTTATATATATATATATATATATATATATTATATATATCAAATAATATATTATATATATATACCCATATATATATATAATATAAATATATATATAATATTATATTATATATATCATTATAATATATATATATCTTATATATATATATATATAGTATATATATATATATATATATATTAATTAATACATATATATATTAATATATTATATATATATATATATATATATACATACTACTATATATATAATATACATTATTATAATATTAATATATATATAATATATACATAAATATATTATATAAATTATTTATATATAATATATAGTATATATAATATATAAATAATAGAAATTATTAATAATAATTATAATAATAAAAATATGATATATTTATTATAATAATATAATAAATAAGATAAAAGTAAGGAAAGTAAAGAAAGAAGCATATATAGTAAAGTAAAGGTATATATTTAAAGTAAAGAAGAAGTAATAAAAGAGAAGAAAGATAGTGAAGGTAGGTAATAAAGGTGAAAGATAGATAAAGATAAGAAGACAGATATTATTATTAACTTTTTTTTTTTATTATTTTTAATTAATAATACCATACAGTTTAGTAATATTGGTCAAAAAGGTTTATATCATTTATGCTTTTTAAGGATGTTTTTTGATTAAAGAAAATACGTGATATAACGTAACGCCGATTCTACTTTTATCTTAAACCCCCATGGAATCGATGTACATATAGGGTGACAGATGATAATAAATAATAATATATTTAAAACATTATAACGTACGAATGTGATTATCAAGAAAAATGTTAGAAAAAAATCTGGTCATAAAGATATAATTTTTTACCGTTAATGTATAGAAGCAGTCAGATCTTTCCGAAACATAAGAGGTTATAGTTCATTTAATTCCGATTTCGAAATTCCAGTGACTTGAGTCAAGTATTACCTCAATACATTCCGATCACGGGATTATTTTGATAATTTTCTCTTCGATAATGATTTTACATGAATCGGTTTGACCCGATAAGAATAAAGAAGTAACACGGGAGCCCCTAAAGAGAATGAAAATACTAATAGCAACTATATAGACTAAGCTCTTAGTTGTCGTTGTGGTGTGTATATCGCTATTCGATGTCAGATGACGAAGAAAAAAAATCTCGTGGGTAGGGAGCATCTGGTATTCTTCGGGAAATCGATTCCACTGTACCTTGTTCAATCTCGTGTCTTGTGTTTTTGTTATTACAAGTAAAAAATCCGATTTACTCAGTATCGATACAAGCATTTAGTGTTTAACACGTTTTCTCACAAAAGCGTTCTTTTAAGTGATATCTGAGAATTTATATAATGTGTTCCCCAATAGTGTAATCGACAGTTTTTGAGCTGATGTGCGCTCCGTTCTCTTGCCGAGTCTGAAAAAAACAGCTTCTCTGAAGTGTATTATGGAAATTAATATGATTAAGCACCAAATTTATTGAACGGCATAAATATAACAGCTTTTGACGATTTTTCTTAGACCGGTACCGAAACTCTTTTTTAATGGACTTAACGAACCTGATGAAGGAAAACAAACTATCGACCTTAGTTTCGCATCCAGAAGCAGAAATTTGCTTAAATGCGTGATTTTGGAATGACTTACGTTTTTGTGATTGGAACTGGTTTACCATCCCTGGGATCTTGAAATGGCTAAGATTGTAGTTTGAGTTATGTTCTTTTAACATTAGTTGTAACATGATGGTACTTAGCCTAGCTTTTTACCGGCTGTATATTGCACTTTCCTCCAGTTCTTGTTTGTGTGTTTGAACTAATTATTTAATTATATTGGATAGCCGTGCATCAACATTATTCCCAAATCTAATAACGCTAAACTAAAATGCAACATGAGTTCGGCTCATATTTTATCGAGGGGTTTGGGCTCAACCTAGGAGAGAGTAAAATACCCATAAGATCATATTCTCGAAGGGTTCAACAGGCATCCTGCCTTCGGTGGTTTTATAAGCGAGGTCGAGATGCCGACGCTTTCGGGTTTAGCGATTATTACTTCGATTTTTTGTTGGATTTTTATAGAAGTATATATACATAACATTAGCATAGTAATTTTTTTAATTTTTTCTAAACTCGAATTGGCGGTAAGCTTTATTCCCTCGTTTAACGAATTAACTACATTAACTGTGGATTATAACGTTATCGAGGGAGGAAATTATGGAAATCTCGTCGTTGTTTAATTCGCTAAAAATCGGAGGTTCCGTTTAAACCCATACATCCCATAACCGCTCGTTAGCGACGGACTTGCGCGTCTACAGCCGTTGGCGACTCTCGCATAAGATTGTTGGCCGCAAAAACGGGGGTGAAGACGCTAGAATTGATTTTCAGTTTCTCGTCGGAGGAAGAACTATTTCCCTGCTACGACTATTTTATGTCGGAAGATAACGATCATCTACGGGATATAAAACGATCTTACAACAATTTTCTAACCAAAAAATATAATAATTTAGCTCTCGTACTGCTCCTGATGTTGCATTGTGTGAGAGGTGGGTTTGTTGAAATTGAAAATAAAGATTGACTCGGAATGAATGGTGAAATAATGGGAGGTGATAGTGAGTGGCCTCATTACATTCGGAAACCTGGGGAACATAGTACTGGGGGAAGGCTGTCGGAGATAGCCTAGATACTTTGTGGTGTGCTGAAGCAGCGGCAGGCTAACGCCTAGGATGGCAAAGCAGTCTGGAACAGCTGCTGGTGATGTTACAGACTGAAGCGCAGCATGGTCAGCCAAGTCGTAACGCTAAAATCGCGGTTTTGCGCCGTGTTATCCTTGGACACTCGATATAGCAGCGTGACTATAGTTATTGGGTTGTGTGTTACTGATGCATTATAGAAATGTTAGATTTTCATATTTGTGCGGTGAAAAAACCCTTCCTACCGGTAAAGAGTCATGCAAATTTATCTAAACCATTAGTTCCTACCGAAGGTCGTGAAGAAAGAAGCGAAATCAAAATACCATTTTGTCTCTCTTGCAAAGGCATTTACGCGGTTATTTTGCTCTTCATGCGCCAGACTATGGAGGGTAGTATGCAGACGTGTCATTTACATTCGACTGTATCGTGGCGAAGGGAACTAGAAAAGAAAATAATCGACTCCTGGGATACGAATATTTTTAGAAACCAATTGCGAAAGAGTATTAGAAAGATCGACGGTTGCTTGGAATTGAATTTACGCAGCATTTGCCAATTTAACGTTATCCTTCGAAGAAACGAAAATTTAGATACCCTTTCTCCATTCCAATTTCCGAATGTGCGCATATTGAGGTTGTCGTACGACGAAATATGGAGAATTTTTGAAAAAAATCACAACTGCGGCTCATTGAGTAATAAAATCGTCGAAGCTTTTCCGAATTTGACCGACTTAGAAATCAGAATAAATCATGATGCCTCCGTTGAAAACTGCGAAATGATATTAGATAATGAAAACCAAGCCTTTTTAAAAAATTTGGTAGAATTAAAAATCGATTTTTCAGATATTTTATTCAATATTTGTCGCGTCTCTCCAAATCTGGAAAGGGTCGTAATATTTTTCAGAGGGGAACGTTTCAACGTTTGCAAACTTTTTAATTTTTTGAACCTTACTCGTTCTTTAAAAAGAGGATTAGAATTTAATTTTGATCGCTACGTAACGTTTGAACGAAGTACCTTTAGGTACTTTAACGAATGCCGTAACCCCGCGCACAGAATAAATATCGACCAGCTGTTCAAAACGATTACGTTGACTATGAACGACGTTTACAGGAATTCACTCATTCGGTGGAATATAAAGCAGTACGATCTCTTCGAGGCGGCTCGTTTGCCAGATCATCTTGAATCGATCGATAGCCCTAAATACAAAGAAGAAAGAGAAAAGAATTTCTACGAGAGTCAATTATGGTTGAAAGACGATATCTGTTTTTTTGAACCGAGTTCTTTTTTTAAGTTATTAGAGCGGTTTCTAGACCCCAAACCAAAAACATTTCATTTGGTGTGTTTCTATATCGATAATCATGATTTTCTTAACAACATTTTCAAAGCTGTCCGACGTATACAATCGGAAATGATGAAATAAATTTAGAAATTTTATTATGTCTTTTCATATAGGCCTGTGTTTGCGGTAGCGCATATGGAAAACTTTCTGATCTATAAAAATTGTATTATTATTATTATTGACTTTTTATTTATTTATTTATTTATTTATTTATTTATTTATTTATTTAAAGGAATAAAGTTTGCTATTGATTAACGTGTATTTATCTCAACCCGTTGTTTTATATACGTCGTAGGTCTAAGTGCATAAATTTAAAAAGTCTAAAAAAATATTTCAAAATTTTTTTTCAGTCATTTAGAAATATTTTACTTTTTTTATTTTAAATAAAAAGCATTGATAAACAAAAAATTTAATTAATTCGTTTTTTTCTATATTTGGAATATAAAAGGGATCGTGTCTTTACGTAAGTCGCGCGAAACGTTAATACTACACGGCACATCAGCACCCGAGAATTTAAAGAATGATTGTTTTTTGGTGAAGAAAATACTGCGCGACTTAATCCTTTTTTTTATTAAACCCGAAATAGACAACGACGAAAAACTCAAAATGGATCGGAAAGTCAAAAATCTGCAAGATCTGGCGATGACGGTCATCTTAGAAACACGATCTTTTCAAGATGCTGCCTGTAGTAGCGGATCGGATTCGAAAAGATCGTCCTCGGTGAATCATTTACTTTTTGATTTGATTCTGAATCGAATGACCGAAAAACACGGAGCGAAGGAATTAAATTTTAACCCGATATTATCGCTATTCGGCTCGGGCGACGACCAAAAAACCTCGGCGACCTATCTGGACTTTCTCGAAAACGCGACGAAAAATCCGTACAAGACGACCGAAGCGATAACCCTCGCGGTGACCGAATATATGGTCGTGGGCGCAGAGAGTTTTGCCGATGTCGTTCCCGCTATGACTGTCAGAACCCCCGAAGTTATTAGGACGATGAGTACCGAATACGAACGTATGAAAGCTTTGACTTTTTATTTAGATCGGTGCGAAACCTTTTTAAAATTAACGGACTCGATGAAAAAAAAACGATATTGGCCTTTGGTTCGCATCGAGAAGCTAGAAATAGTTAATACTGGTACTGACCGTCTTGCCCACGACTACTTTCTGGAGATGATGAAAAATATTTCGATCATATTTCCAAATATAAACTCACTAAAACTAACGTGCAAATGTCGCCGCGAGAGGACGTCTGGATTAGACCTTATCGAAATGTGTGTGTAAGAAAAGGGGCCCCCCTCTTATTTTGAGACGGTCGGCGAAAGCTTCGGTTAGCAAAAACGATTCAGAGTTTTTAAGAGTAGATAAAAAAATCGTCAAATTTGATTTCTCTAGCAAAATGCGGAAGCTCCGTATTGCACCGTTAAACCAATTAACTACGTTAACCGTGGATTATAACGACATCGAGGAAATTATCGAAATCTCATCGATGTTTAATTTACAAAAAATCGGAATTCGTTTAACCCATAGGCACCCATCCACCGTTGTTAGCGACGATCGGGTAAGATTATTGGCTGCAAAAACGAGGGTAAATACGCTAGAATTGATTTTCAGTTTCTCGTCGGAGGAAGAACTATTTCCCTGCTACGACTATTTTATGTCGGAAGATACTTTCAGTAAATGCGACAATTGTTTTAACCAAAATTTAAATAATTTAGTAGTGGTTGTTGAAATTGAAAATAGAAGAATGATCGAATGGGAAATCAGAGAAGCCCCGCGGCAATTCGAAAATTGCGTAACATTTTCAGAGGGAGAAGGAGAAGGAGAAGGAGAAGCAGCAGCAGCAGCAGCAGCGGGTAATAGAGCATTATTAGAAATGTTGGAACTCAATTTTCGGAAACTTCTGACGAAAGATCGTGATGAAAGAAACAAAATCGAAATACCATTTTGTCTCTCGTGCAAAGGCATTTACGCGGTTATTTTTCTCTTTATGCGCCAGACTATGAAGGGCAGTGCGCAAATATGCCATTTACATTCGAGTGTATCTTGGCTAAGTGAAATGGAAAAGAAAATTATCGATTCCTGGGATACGAACGTTTTTAGAAACCGATTACAAAAGAGTATTGGAAAGATCGACGGTTCCTTGGAATTGAATTTACGCAGCGTTTGTCAATTTAATGCTATCCTTCAAAGAAACCAAAATTTAGATACCCTTTCTCCATTCCGATTTCCGAATGTGCGTATCTTGAGAATGTCGTACGACGACATATGGAGAATTTTTGAAGAATATCGCATCTGTGGCTCATTGAGTAATAAAATCGTCGAAGCCTTTCCGAATTTGACCGAATTAGAAATCCTGATAAAGAATCATATACCTTCGTCAGTCGGAAACTGCGAAATGATATCTGATATTGAAAATAAAGCTGTTTTTAAAAATTTGGTAGAATTAAAAATCGATTTTTCGGATGTCTTATATGATATTTGTCGCGTCTCTCCAAAACTGGAAAAGGTCGTAATATTTTTCAAATGGGAACGTTTCGATGTTTGCAAAGTTTATAATATTTTGAACATTACTCGTTCTTTAAAGAGAGGAATAGAATTTAATTTTGATCGATACGTAGCGTACGGACGAAGAAGCTCGTTTAAGCGCTTTAATAGATGCCTTAATCCGGAGCACTTAACAGATATCGACCAACTGTTCAAAAGGATCATGGTGACTATGAACGATATGCGCGGAAATTCAATCATTAGGTGGAACATAAAGCAATATACTCTCTCACCGACGGGTTGTTTGCCAGCTAATCTTGAATCGATCGATTGCCGTAAATACGAGGCCGAAAGAGAAAAAAATTTATTTCAGAGTCCATTATGGTTGAAAGACGATATCTATTTTTTTGAACCGAGTTCTTTTTTTAAGTTATTAGAACGATTTCTACTTCTTACCAAGCCAATAACATTTCATTTGGCTTTTTCCCGTGTTGATAATCATGAATTTCTCAACAACATTTTTGAAGCTGTTCGACGTATACAATGGAGAATCCTCAGTATAATGTTCTGAAAAAGCCCACATGTCATGTAGCTCAGATTATAGGTTTTTTTGATGTGTCCAATATCGGCAAAAAGCATCTTCGATCTCTTAACCATGATAAGTAACTACATCAGTTTATTATTAAGGAAGTAAATTGTATTATAATTATCGTATGTTTATTGTAAACTCCGTGCAGGACGCTTAGTACAAACAATTTAATTTTTTAGCAAGTGAATGAATATGTCAGGGAAATGATCGTAGTCATTGAAATTAACACTATTAGGTATTGAGGTTTTCGGTGTGACCAAGTTCTTTAGGCAGCATTTTATGAAGTTTAGCTGAAGATAGATTCGACTTAAACGCCTAAGATATTGTAAGAGTTATGCTTTCGGTGCAGTATTGCATGGAAGTATAGATTGTTTTTATACACCTTTAAATCACGTCGCAATAGTATATCAGCTAATCAGATTAATTACTTTTTTTTAATTTCGCCTCCAAAACGAATGTAGCGTCTTTCTTCTATCGCCAATCCAATTCTATTTCTCGTGTGACTAAATGTAAAATAATCTGTGAAATAATAAGTTAATAAATTGTCCTAAGCGGGAGAATCGCTTCTTGAAATCTGGCATGCCTGTGAACGCTTTTCTGTATTCGTACCACTCTTTACGTTTTAAGATCGTACAAGTACTCTTCCGTTATACCTATATAATGACTATCACACCTAATTTATCTCTGACGCCTCTCCCATCGGGAACTACATATCAAGTTCCAAGTACGACTTGGAATCTCCGTAACTTCCCGGTTATTTTTGTGTAAAATTATTATTGATTATTTTTTCATGATATTTTTTAGATTTATACCTCTAATTCGGGTCTTCGACCGATATCAGTTCCCTTTCTGACGTCACTATATCGGGTGAAGCGATAGTATATCCCTAAAAAGGTGTCGCTCGAGCACGTTAGGTCGTTTTTTACGGTTACTTTTTCGAAAAGTCACTTATAAATATAGTGTCGCCTTTCGGGAATCGCAAAAGCGGCTATTGAACGCTTTCAAGTACCATTTTGTTAAGCTTAAAGTATCTTCAACCGGATTATCGACTCATTATGTGACGCCTCATCTCATAGGAACTAAGTATAACGTTTCGAAAGTTCTAAGTGCAAATTCGAACTTAAATTTTTTATTTTGTGAATTTTATAGTTAATTTTTTCATGAATTTTTTTTAGATTTTCGCAACTGTTTTCCAGCAGATTATACATTTTCATGTTCCCCTTTCCTGACGACACTATATCTGGGGTTGAAGCGATAGTTCTATCCTAACCTAAAAAGGTGTCACGCGAGCACGTTAGGTCGTTTTTCGGTACCCTCTTCGAAAAGTCACTATATAATAGTGTCGCCTTACGGGAATCGCAAATATAGACGTGCCTGACACGCTTTCATAGCCAAACCATTTTTTGAAGCCTCTCAGTATCTTTCAAAAACCTACTAACAGTAATTCATGGCATCATTTAATCTAGGGCTAAATTGGTATAGGAATTGCTAGTTATTGTTTTGTAATAGCTATAACTACTCTTTGGAAGTAACACTGACACTTTTGAACTCCTATGGTAACTGCTCGGTTTCACCGCTGAAAGCGTTATAGGGGCTACGTATTCACGTATGGGTCATATATATAATATCATATATATAATAGCAGATTCATATCCATCTTCAATCATAAAACTTATTTTACACTGTAAGGTTGGAGTAAATATCACTACGTTTCTTTTTGACAAGTTCAGTTAGAGAGACATTGCGTATATTCCGGGCATGGAAACTCTCATTATCTCCTTATTATCTACTCTACTAATTTTATTCTGCTCGGAACGTTTGCAGGATACATATCGACAGGCTAAGCGTCAATTATTCACTCAATAAGAAGTGCGACAACCTGCTTTTTTCTCCTTACAGATAAAAATTTCTGGACCCTTGCCAAACATCTCTAAAATACTCTTTATTTAAATTCTGCCTTTCTCACCCTTATTCGCCTCTGCATCCGAGTTTCTTTGACGTAACTCTCCTTACTCTGAAATAGGACCAATCTCTCTCGAGCTATCTTTTTTCATTCTTAATTCTTACCCCTGACCGATATTTCTGGTCATTACCCTTTTCACTACTACTCCTTTCTCCTCTTCAGTGGTTTTACCCATGTCTTTATTATGATATTACTACTATATAAATGATCGTTAGTGCATGGGTATTCTACTGGATTCTATATTATATAATATATAATGAATCATAATAAGGAGAGCTAGATATTGGTCACCGGTATGTGTATTTCCCTCTCTCCGTCATTTGTGGATATTACCCCAGAAAAATAGAGGAGGGAGCGATATAGATACCGCAAACATACTCAGAAAATGCCTGATGGGCTGCGTTCTGACTGGCTGGAATAAGATCCTACGTATTCAACTGAACTCTTTCTATGTCTTAATACTAAATATTTATATACTCTAGTGCTGGAGCGCGCACAGTCAACCTGATCCCACAGAAAAAGTGAGCGCTCGTGTCCATAATTATCTTTAACTATCGCCCTAATAGGCTCTCACCTTACTGTATTCTATGGCTACACATCGTCCCTTGAGAACAGTCTATCCTTAACTCAATACTTGTCCATGGATCAATCTGGGGTCCTCATTCTCTTCTTACTTCCAAGAATCATCAGTTATGGCTTATTTCGTCCGATCATATATAATCACTTAACACGGGTGACATAGTTCCTATCTAAACGATTTTTGTGTTACTGACCCTTTAAACCGATGGGGAATCACTAATGCGTCTAGTGGTAACAGGCGCTTGACATAATCGCAAGCTTTTGATCGGTGTTTGGGCACTGCGTCACTGCTCTCCTAAGCTCCTCTCCTTTGTGTTTCCTCCTTCTCTTATTGCTTACTTTGTACCTTATAGTTTTCGTCTTCCTGATCGCTCTATATATCTAGCACTCTCTCTCTATTTCCGTCCTTTGGATGCGAGTCGACCGCCCGGCGTTTGCTCACTTTCCTGTGTTAATTGTGATCGGTGTTCCGCGCACAGGTTTCCGTATCTATTCCAACTTTATTCCTACTTGTCATCACGATCTTCTCAGCGTACTTCCAACTCTGTTCACTCTTATGCCGATGACTCAACCTCCACTCTTCTACTCACTTCAAATCTGCTGCCCTCTTGTGCTCTAGAGTTTCCTTCGTCTTCAGCTTTCGATTCTTAATCCTGCGGATCTAAAGAGGGATTCCGGTGGGTTACCGGCAACCTTGTAAATTTCAACTCTTTAAAAAATCTCTTCTACATCTCCCCTCTCAAAGACCAACCTCCGAAAACTGATTACCGACCTATTTCCTTCGTACAGCTTACTAACGTCTATCTTCCTATAGTAGTAATAACTAAAATCTTAGTCTACTATTATAATAACGAATAAATTGTCTAGGAACCCTCATATTTCCAATGTTGCTAAGGTGGCCATAAGACTGGTAAGAGTCATTGATTTCAAGGTGCTACATATATCCTATATATATGGGTATTTTTTTCCTGCCTGCACAGCTGGAGTCGAGTCGTTACCCTGTATATCATGCGTGTTCTCGCCGTGTTGCGCTTTAAAATAATTTAGTGAAGTATTTTTGAAGTTGATAATGGTGTGAACGATGGATGCAGAGCTAGCTTGTATCTAGCTGCAAAAGATTGTGAATGGGTTAAAGATATAGGGTGGGCAGACGCAATTAAATCTCTCTCGTGGATGTAACAAGCAGGAAACTAAGTCTTTAGTGGCACTGAGAGGGCTACATGAGGTTATGCTGCTCCTTGTGTATAATGATAGTAGTAAACTATGGTCTGGAATAAGGGTATATATAGATCTACAATGTAACAATGTGCAGCAATTGAACCATATGCTTAGCGGAGTGGTGTTATGTGTGAGAGAATTCCCCTTAAACTGTGCCGCATATACTGAACACATTATATGTGGCACCCGCAATTGTGTGTGTGTGAAGAAAGGAGTAACATGACCGGAGAACATTGAGGATTGGTTGTAGGTTTATGTGAGTAAAGGAAAGCATCTTATCGCGAAGAGTGTAGCTCTGTGTTCGCTTATCGCGGAATGGACTTATATATAAGTTTTATAACGGTGTGGTGGCTGGGAACTCGACCCGTCTAGGGAGCACTTAATAGAAACATATGGGATAATCTCATGTATAAGGATATGCCTGGATAGGAGACCTCTAGGAGAGTGAGTTTTGGCGGAGGCTGCGAGATAGAAAGGTGCAATAATAGGATCGTATGCCCGACACGAGACTCGGTGTGGTTTTCTTGTGGAGGGTAGGTTGTGGGCTCACCCTGCCAAGGGATTCACCCACCCTTGATAAAGATTGTCCATATGTTGATGGTGCCGTGCGCGATCCCGTGATAAGACTTCATAGGGGATTACCTTTAAATCCTTAGACAGCGGCGCCAGTTTTCCACTAAAAGGAAATAGAGGGTGAGAGGCGTGGGCTGTGTATTTTCGAACTTGCGTACACCTCTATTCTATCTACTACTTTTAGTTTCCAATGGCGATGAGGACTCACCTAATACTCCCACCCCGTTAAACGCAGATGTGAAAGAAAGAAAGAGGAAGAAGGTGCTCTGGGGTCGGTGGATGTTGCGCTTCTCTTTCGTAATGTTCACCATTCAAACCCACACATATTCACCTTAATTCACCTTCTTCATTTAACTGCCCAATGCTATGCAATTTCAAACCTTAACCCCGTCCTACTTTGTTATCACTTAAACTATATCTACTCCACCTCCTTACATTCCTAACCACTTTCTTATCCCTTATCATTAACCTTCCATCTTCCTCAAAGCGCCCCTACTAACTCTCTATAATTTATAAATAAAAACAAAAATCAATAATGATCAGATAATCAAATTCCAAACCCCCATCCGATTTAAACAATTCAACATCCATATTACTCCTTGCAACATACTCCTTCTTCAAAAACAACACTCAAGAGCAATTCATATCTTTCACTTCGATTAACCATTCATCTACTACACCAAATCTAGTATACTTATGGAATACTCTTGTGCTAGAAGAAAACGATTAACCCTTCCACGACCCTCCTCCCGCCCTATACCTCTCTTCCCACCAAAATCTCCCACCTTCTTTACTCAATTCTATCAATGTAATTTCTAACCGACACCCCATATATATAAACCTGAGCTATATACCATGGCCTTTTTGATCTCCTATCCAACCATTTAATTCACCCAACACAATCAATTCGAAGCTCCTAATAAAAGTTTTAATCTAAAACATCATTTAGAAAGACACATTATAATCGATCGCACTCTCTTCAACATTATACCCTCAGATTAAGGACCATACGTTCGTAAACCACATATACCTTAAACCTAATTGACCTTTTTCAAACTTTAAATTTAACATGTTATCAAATGGTAGCAAGCTTCATCATTCAACATTAGAAAGAATCTACCTCAA
>JABUQX010120017.1:0-29030 GCA_015478945.1 Trachelipus rathkii | reverse complement strand
GCATCACAGTACGTCAAAACCGCACGGGTGACCACTCATTACTTTGGGGACTTAAACACGAGGAAATCAGAACTTTGATAGTGAACAACTTGGTTGGGTCAGAGGTCAGAATCTATATTAACAGAATAATAAATAAGTTACATAATGAATTAATATATGGAAAAACATTAACAATAATAAATAAGAATACTAATAAATTAATTAATAATAATTACATTAGTTGAAATAATATTTAAATTATGCGATTAGAGAATTCCGTTTTCTGTTTATATTTGACATTTGTTTTAAGGGACTATTAGATAAAAAATATTAAAAATGTTGAAATTAAGTCTTTTAGTATAACCAATAATTTATAAATTAAGGTTATTTTTAAATGTAATAAATAAATAGTAAGTATTTAATAAAGATATTTATATGGAATGTTTTTTCGATTTAATATAGCATAGCACAGCACCCAACACCAGAAAGTATTTACATAACACGAAGATTCAAATATGTGACACAAGTAGTAGGTCTTGTTAGTATTAAGCGCACCTTGGCTAACAATCGATGAGGAAAAATGTATGTAACGACAAGTTTTACATAGCACAAAATAATATCAAGAAAACGTTCGGTGGGCTATCATTCGATTAAACAAATTGTGAAAAGGATGGTAATATGTTTTGAGATTCACTAATGCTTACGGGCAGTTTCTTGGACGAAGATTTGTGAAATGCTTCTTGAGGAGAATATGGCGGAGCCTGTTCATATCGAAGAGGAAAACGGATTTTTCTATCAGATGAGAAGTCCAACTACGCCTAAAGTATACAAAACAGAAAGAAGCAAAAGGTAGTACAGGCTCCCTTTGAACAGGCGGGAGCCGTCGTTGTACAAAGACTTTAGGGGAAAACCGGACGTGACTGACGGTAAGTTCGCCATATGCCGATTGTAGAAACGAGTAGACCAGACCGTAAGTGTTGAGGTCGAAAGGTTCCGGCATGTTCGGAGGAGGAATCGTTATTGGCAGGAGGCGGATGGTGTACAGCCATAGGAGGCTAGGCAGCGTACACGTATCGTAGATCGTGAGGGCGCGATGGAAGAGCGTGGCGAAGTAGTGGACAATACTTTGAAGGAGTTGCAGAGGGTTCAGTGGTGAGACAATTGAGTAAATAGGCAGAATGCGGCATAAGTCGATGAGTATTCTTCGCGAGAGGGTAGAGGGTTAGATGGAGGACGGCCGTGCAGAGTAAGTGAGAGAAAGAGTGTGGAACAGAGAGAAGGCGGGATCATGTTCGAAAATTAAGCGCGTAATTTATTCTACCATGACATATTATTTCACTGCTCCCCTTCTGTAATGTGAAGTATTGTTCATAGAGGTAGCATTGAATACATACGCGAGGCTAAGAGTCCCCGTCATTATCGGAGCTCTGCAAATGGCTACGGTGTGAAGTCGTTCCGAATTAATACCATGAAAGATCATGTCTCTTAAATTCCGCCAGGCATTGATAAGTTGGACAGATCGGGAGGATGAGCTCGTCGCAAAGATGGCTTCCATGCCCTCAGTACACTCACGAAGGGCGAGCCCAGGAAGGTGTGCTGGGTTCGTAGTTTTTTGGAGTAAGAAAGGAAACTCACCCAGTATTCGTATAGGGTAGTAGCCGTAGACGATGTCTCAGCTTAGTCGACATTTAAGGTCTCTTGTAGTACGAGTCGCGATACCGGGAGACGAGAATGAAGAGTTTCGGAGCAATGTCCGGTTTTCCGTGGGGGCCATAAGAAGCCTTTACTGCCCGGATGACCTCTCTATGAATGCCCTGACTTTGCGGATATAGGCTGCCAAGAAATGCTAAGGTCGCCTTGGAAACGCGATATTACAAGTCAATTGATGGGCTTCCAAAATGGTGAGATGTCAAATAAAACTGCCTACTCCTGGTTCTGTGGACATGTCGAAGGATTGCCAAACCCTGGCATCAGTTGCTACAAAATATGCCTGGACAATTTGTGCTCGCTGGAAGTTATCATACGCAAGGGAATGGCTGACTACACCATCGAGGTATCCCGGGTCTATGCACAGTTAAAATGTGTGTGAACATTGAGGTGGCTGTGGTAATGGGCGACTAAATGCCAATATGCACCTGGTTTCAAAGCTGATGTCACCTAGGGGGAAGAAATTGAGCTGAAGAGGATACGACCGTGTGCCTGTGCACTTTGTATTTTGACAGTTGAGACACTGCGTTGTCCACTGTTTGGAGACATCCTTTTATAAGGCGGCTCAGACGAAAAATGTATGCCTATTTTGACGTTACTACCTTTTTACACCCTGGGTGGCGACACGTCAGTGAATGTGTGAAAAAACCTTTCTGCGCATGGGGGTAGAGACGACTGGACGAGGAGTGCGGAAGTATACATCGCATAACAAGGCGGAAACCAAAATTTCAGTACAGTTTGTATGTCTAGGAAAAGCTCTAGGATAAACAACGAATCTCTTCGAGTTGCTGCAGACGAGGCCATTTCGACGAAATCAATGTCAGTAAAGGAGAGCATGGCGGTAATTCGGGCTAAGATCGGCAGGAATGTTGTCTTTTCCTTTTATATGGCGAATATCAGTGGTGATTGTGCAATAAATTCAAGGGTGGCGGGCTGCACGAGGGGACTGGTTTAAATGTTGGAAGCTGTAAATGGCATTGCTGCATGGGTAAATGATCCATTACGACAGGAATTCCCGACTTCAATGAAGTAAGCGGATGTCTGCTTAATAGCTTAAATAGATTGCGAAGAAGATTCGCTTTCCAAATGCGCGGTACCGTTGTTTCAGGCGGGGCTGAAACCTTTTTAGAAAAGTAAAGCTAGGACGCATCTCGCGTATCCAACTAAAGTGTAGCAACATGCACTGCTGCGAAATCTGAGGCGTCTGTGTTGATTAGTCGGAGCTGTGTCGGATGGAAATATAAGAACACGGAGAAGGCAAGGGCTTCCTTATGTCGGTGATAAGGCATTAGTTGCTTGCGTTGTTCCACACCAACAGTGACAGAAGCATGCATGATTCCTTACGTGGGATGCTTAAGAAGTGCGTGAGAAGGAGGAGAAATTTTAGTGTCAGCGGACGTATACAAGCTCGATGGGTTAGAAGATTCACCATCCTAAAAACGACGAGTGACGCTGTTTTTACAGGCTTCGGAAGTCAACGATCGCTGCCACGACGAGTCTTCAAGAGAACGGTAATAACCTTTCGCAGAGATTTGTGATAGTCGACGAAAGGTGTAGGGATGAAACTCCGAATTCACATTTGGAGGAGTTGACACATAGACCAAATTCGCTTAGTCTGGAAAAAACTTGCCTGAGATGTGAAGTATGTTCATCCAGAGAGGCACTGGCAATCAATAAGTCGTCTATGTAGGCGAAGACGAAGGGTAAACCGCGTAAGATGAGTCTAGAAGACGTTGAAATGATTGACTCGCATTTCTTAAGCCGAATGGCGTTCGAAGAAATCGTAGCAAGACCGAAGGGAGGATTGATGGCAGTCTTATGAGATGTCGTCAGATTACGATCGGGCAAATAATGCTTGAGCATTAAACGAGTCTTTTAGAAAAGATGTCTACACCAGAGAGTGGGATGTGGAAATCCTGTAAAATGAGGTACATGTTATAACGGTTCCGGACGGTGATCAGCAATTCTTCCCAGTCGTCGTCCAGCCATTGTGATAAAATGTGTTAATTTTGTCCTGTTTTAAAGCAAGTATTGGCTTATGATGTCAAAAAAGGGACTAAAAATGTTAGTAGATTAAGAAGAAACTAATGAAATTAAGATTATTAGTTGAAAATTTCTATAAAACTGTCTTAGTGTGTTTCAACATGTCGCAATGCCGCTTAGTAAACGCTGAAAAGTTCAAGAATGGGCCACTAAGGAAGACAGTTGAATGGAAAGAAATACAGGGCAGTGTAAATCAGAAATTCTTTACAAGCACAGAAACATAAGAAATTAGTTCATTTGAACAGTGGACTATCTTAACAAGAGGTTAAGTTGTGACAGAAAGATCGTCACCTAACTATTGGTAAAGTTGACGTCGGCTATCGGAGTCCCATATAAAGTTCACGAACGAACGAAGGTTAAATGGAGTCGTTTGGTACCATAAGTATTGATGGTGGTACCGTTGGCCGCGTAAGGAGCCTGATGGTTCTGGAGCATGAGTATTCCCGAGGATGGAACGTGGTACAGCTGAGATTGTGGGAAAAGCCGGTCAGTATAAAATTGTAAAAAAGAATAAAAAAAATTTTCTTTGAAAAAACTTGCCAACAAGAGTTGTAAAATGCCACTAATTTTAAGCTTTAAAGAGCTTTGTTTTAATACCACATTTTGCTAATTTTTACAATATAGGTATCAAGTTGACTACGATGAAATAGAACGGGCGCTTTATGGAGGCGAAATACGTAAAAAAATGATGGTTTTTGAAAATGATAATTTTGGGCCAGAATTCACTCTGATATTTAAAATTTGAATTGTAAATAATACATTTAAATGGTGATACATTATAGTAGTTAAATGGGTTCCGTTCAGTAGCGTGATGGCTGGTGCAGAAATGCCGGGATAGCGACGGCAAAAGGTTAGGGGCATCACAGTACGTCAATATCCAGGGTTGAACCACTATTAACGATTGGGCCGTAACACTAGGAATCAGAAGCTTGACATTAGTGATACACTTTTGTGGTCAGCAGTCAGAATCTATATTAACAGAACAATATACATAATTAAGTAATAAACTATTAACAGTAATGAATAATAATAATACTAAATAATAATAATAATTAATAATGGTAACATTGTGGAAATAAATATTAATAGTTATGCTGATGATTCCGTTTTCTGTTTATATTTGACATTTGTTTTAAGGGAAACTAATACGTATTAAAATATATAAAATTTGAGAGTAAGTCTTTTAGTATAACCAATAATTTATAAAAAGTTATTTAATAAATAAAATATAGTATATAAGAAAGATTGATTATTATGGAATGTTATTGAAATTTATAATGCAAATTCTTTGAACATAGAAGTATTTAGTAACAAGAAATCAAATATGATACACAAGAACTAGGTTTAGTAATTAACGCACCTTGCTAACAATCGAGAGAAAAATGTTGTAACGAAAGTTTTAACAGCACAAAATAATATCAAAGAAGTCAGTGGTGCTTTCATAAACAAATGTGAAAAGGATTTGTAGAAACTGTTTCTGAGATTTACACTGATCTTTGGCAGCTTTGACAAAGATTGAGAATGCTTCTTGAGGAGAACTATGGCGGAGCTTTCTATTCGAAGGAAAACGAGCATTTCTGAATCACGTGAGGAAGCGGAACCGAATATACCAAAGAAGAAAAGCAAAGGTAACAATATTTATATGATATATATTAGTTGAGTAAATATTGATAGATATTTTATAAATATATATAGTAATTATATATATATATATATATATATATATATATATATATATATAATATTTATAGATAGATAGTATATATATGATATATATTATATATATATATATTAGTAATTTAGTGTGCAGTAACATCGGCAATCCGCATTCCCGCATCCGCATCCGCGGGAGTAGCTCCGCACATATTAAAGATTCGCATCCGCATCCGCATCCGCGCTTTTGCCCTGCGGATGTTGCTGCGGGATGTTATTTGTCGAGATTGATAAAGAATTTCATAATAAAAAAAGTTAAGGTGAATCTGAAAAAGAAAATCGATAAATGTAAATGATGTTGAATGGCATCAAAAACGCTTGATATTCATATCTTAATGTATCAAAGACATCTGCAACTCGCTGGCAATAGTTTTACTTCATGATGATGGAAGAGAGTATTGCTCAAAAGAACTTCTTGCTTCGTAACGCCAGTTCGCATTCCAAAGTTAAAAAATCTTATTAATTGGAAAATGACATCATATTCACACTGCATTAAGCTTATTGAAACCATTTGAAGAAGTAACCAAAAAAAATCAGCGCCTTAAGCTATTGAAATACCATTAATGTAATACCATTAATCTCAACGCTAAGGATAGACATTTTGAACCCACTTCAAATAAAACAGTTGCGGTTAAAAAGAATGAAGGTGTTAATTAACTAGGAAGGTTAGAAAAACGCTTGGTTCGTAGGAAATATCATATATACAATACTATTCCAACTTACTGTGAGATTCCCGTTATTAAGAAAGTTTTTTTTTGTAATATATTAGAACAAGTTAGAATCGTCTACTTGTGTTGCAGTTGAAAAAATTCATTCCGAACAGTCTATTAATTCCGCCCACATTAAAAGGAAAAAAGAAACAAAATCTAGCAGGAACCAACACCTTGACAAGTAAAGTCAATAACAGATTACTTGAAGAATTTCTACAGTCCAGTAGTGATGAAGAAACACACGCATTCCAAAAAGATGTAGTGCAAATTGATTGAAAACTAATCACCAGAAACGATTAGATTATAAATGGAATACCAATCATGTGGTGGAAAAAAGTTAATCAAGAATGTTTACCACACCTTGAGTAAAATATGCAAGGAAAACTTCATTCGAACAGTCTATTAATTAGCCATCCATATAAAAGGAAAAAAAAAATGAGAAAAAAAAGTACCAACATCTTCTACAAGTAACATTAACAGATTCACTTGAAAAGAATTTCTTACAGACCATGTAGTGATGAAGAAAACACCGCATTATCAAAAAGATACCAGTGCACAACTGATTGAAAACTACACCAGAAAAACGACTCTAGAAACAAATCACTGACGCATTCCTATCAGTGGTTGGGTGTTAACTTAATGCAAACAATGCCAAAATGTTTACCACTACCCAACCGCTTAATGTAAACTATTGCAGGGGGGAAAAATACCTGTCCTGTCTCCAACTAGTGTTAAAAGTGAGAGGAGTATTAGCAATGCTGGCTAAATATATAATGCTGGGCTACTATATGATGAACAGAAAAGGCAGAAAAATTGATGTCTTTCAAGCACAACCTTCCTATATTTGAATCTTCAATACTTAGTGAACAAAAGTATACTAATCCATGGCAAATTTCTCATTCATATTAAAGTCGTACGTTTAGGTGAAAAGGTTTGATGGGGTCCATCTGGTTGGGTCCCCGTCGCAACCCTGGTAACATTATATTAATAGATTGTGGGTAATAACCTCGATTATATATATATATATATATATTACTATATATATATTATATATATATATATATATATATTATTATACTATATATATATATATTATTATATATAATATATATATATATATATATAGATATATATTATATTATACTATATATATATTATTAACATCCGCATCCTCAGACCGATATTCGCGTATATTAAAATCTTACATCCGCATTCGCATCCGCATCCCCACTTTTGAATGCGAAAAAATGACATCTGCAGCATCATATATATATATATATTACGTATATATATACTATATATATTAATATATATATATATATATATATATTATATAATATATACTAATATATATAATAATACTATATATTATATAATAAATATATATAATATTTATTATTATATATATATATATATACTTATATTATATATATAGTATCATGGATCACGAAAAAAATCAATTAAAAAATCAATTGATTTGCTTACTTTATTGGTATATAAATTAAATCAAGATTTTTTTAAAGCATATGATGTTTTTTATTCTTTTGATATTTTTATTCTTATTAGTTTTTTTTTGTATATTTAGTAATTTAACTTCATTAGAATAGAAAAATTAAAAAAAAACTATATATATTATGAAGTTTTTAATATATTTTTCCAATTTTCTTCGAACACACTTGATTACCCGTAAGTCTGTAAAATTTCTTTAGTGCTGCTGTTTCATCGTTTCCATTGTAAGATTTTGAGCCCAGAGCTAGGGCCTAGGTTAAAAATTGAAAATGGAATGCCAGATGCCAGACTATATCGTTTTTGGATATAATTCGTAAATAGATATGTAGGTCAGTATTTGAATATATGTCTACAATTTAGCACCCGTTATAAGATAAGACAGATAGCTGCAGAAGCGCAACGAAAGATACGAGGAGGTAGATTTTGGCTTTGAGGATAAAAATAGGCGTGAAGTTGTCTAAATAGGCCCATGCGGCTTCTTAAATTATTATTTATTTATTATGGTTGTTATTTAACATTCCAGAGGGGCCAACGCAGCTTCTTAATTATTAAATTTATGCGTTTTACTGGGACAGTTCTAGATAGGCCTATGCGGCTTCGCAAGTATTATTCTTATTTATTATGATTGATTGGACGGGGTATTTCTAGAGGCCATTTAAATATTATTAAGGGAATTTCCAACTAATAATTATTATGTAAAGCGGGACCTATCTGATAGGCCCATGCGGCTTTCTTAAGTATCGTTATTCTTATTATTATTTATATTTATTATGAGTTTGGGACATTCTAGAGGCCAATGCGGCTTTCTTAATTATTAATTTTATTGGTTGACTGGGACAAGTCTAAAAGAACCATATTATTCTTTAAATTATTATTCTTATTTTATTATGAGTTGACTGGGGAATTCTAGAGGTGTCAATGCGGTTTCTAATTATTATTTTGCTAATTAATTAATATATAGTAGTTTAATATTATTGGTGCACTGGGACAATCTAGGATAGGGCTATGCTGTTTCTTAAGTATTTATTGCTTATTTATATTTAGTTATGGGTTGACTGGGACCATGCTAGAGGGCCAATGTTGGCTCTTAATTCATTAAGTTATATTGCGTGACTGGACAGTCTAAAAAACACCTACAGCTTCTTGTATGCTTCTTATTTTATTAGTGTAGACTGGGAACATTCTAGAGAGGTAATGCAGTTTCTTAAATTTAATTCAGAATAATAATTGGAAGCTGCATTGACTTCTCTTAGAATGTCATCAACCCATAATAATACCGATAATACAAAAGGCCGCGATGGTCCTTTTTAGACTGTCGCAGTCAACAATAAAATTAATAATTTAAAACAGCATTGGCCGCTCTAGAATATCCCAGTAAACCCACACACAATAAATAATAATTAAGAAATAAAGCCGTATGGCGCTATCAAGGACTGTCCCTGGTTCAACCAATTAATAATTAAAAATAATAATTAAACCACATGGATCCCTCTAGAAATGTCCCAGTCAGCTCATTATAAATAAGAATAATAGCTTAAGAAGCCGGCATGGTCTATTTAGACTGTCCCAGTTTACCAATAAAAAATAATAATTGAGAAGCGCATTGGCTTCTCTAGAATGTCCGGCAACCCAAAAATTTAAGAATTTGAGAAATAATTTATTAATAAATAAGTAATGAATTAATGATAGACTTAATGATTAAAGGAAATGGCCTTCCTTACACTGTCCAGTTCAACCAACAAAATAATAATTAATAATAATAATTAAAAAAGTCGCATTGGCCCCTCTAAGAATGTCCCAGTCCAATCCATAATGAAATAATAAAGAAGAATAATATTAAGAAGCCGCCATGTCTTTTTAGACTGTCCTCAGTCAACCAATAAAATGACGATATATTACGAAGCCGTATCTGGCATCGAGAAGTTCCAGCTCACCCAGAATAAAGAATAATAAGTAATAATACTTCAAGAAGGCCGCATGGGGAATGTAATTATAGATTCCATGCAACCATATATTAATTATAATTAAAAATAATAAATTAATGCCACATTGATCCCTCTAGATATCCAGTAACTCATTATAAAATAAGAATAATACTTAAGGAGCCGCATTGTCCTTTTTAGACTGTCACAGTCGACCAATAAAGAATTAATAATGAGAGGCGGCATTAGCCCCGCTAGATGGTCCCTCAGTTAACCATAAAAATTAAGAATTAAGAAAAATTTTTAATATAAGTTAAGTAATTAGTGAATAGTATTTATATTTAAAGCCACATGGCCTACCTAGACTGTCCCAGTCAACCAACAAATAATATTAGTAATTAAGAAATAATAATTATAAAGTCGTATCGGCCCCTCTAGAGATGTTCCAAGTCAATTCCATCATAATTAATAAAATAAGAATAATAATTCAGAGGCCGCATGGCTATTGCTAGACTGTCCCAGTCAATTCATAATAATTAGTAATATAATAATAATTTATTTCTTAATTTATTAATTGTTATGGTTGACCATGACAGTCTAAATAGGCCCATGTGGCCTTTTGAGTTATTAATCTTATTAGTAATTTTGTTGGTCTGACGGGAACAGGTCTACGGTATGCCCCATGTAGCTTCTTAATTATTCAAAATACCACTTCATTAAATATTATATTTAATTATTATTAAAAATTATTTTTAATTTCTTAATTTTATTTTTTTATGGGACATTCTAGAGGCCAATGCGGCTTCTCAATAATTAAGACAATTTAAAAAGGACCATGCGGCCTTCTTAAGTATTTTCGGTTTTATCTAATAGATTAATAGTATTATTATGAGTGACTGGGACTAGTTCCAGAGGGTATCATTGTGGCTTCTTAATTATTACTTTTTACATTAGTTAATTTTATGGTTGTCTGAGACAGCCTAAATAGGCCCATGCTGTTTCTTTATAGTTATTCTTATTTATTATTATTATGGTTGACTGGGACATTCTAGATGGTCCAATGCGGGCTATATTATTACTTTTTTATTTCTTTTGACTGAGGCAGTCTAAAAAGGACCATGCGCTTCTCAGTCTTTACTCTTATTTTATATGAGTTTACTGAGACATTCTAGAGGGTCAATGCAGCTTCTTAATAATATGATCTTAAATTATTAATTTATTTATGCGTTTGACGTGGACAGTCCTAGATTAGGCCCATTGCGCTTCTGATATTATATTCTTATTTATTAATTTATAAATTATAATTGATTGACGGACATTCTAGAGGGGTCAATGCGGTTTTTTAATTATTGTTATTCGTAATTATTAATTAGTTGGTTGACTGGGACATTCGTAGGTAGGCCCTTGTGGCTTCTTAATTATAATTACTATTCATTAAATAAATTATTTATTATTAAAAATTATTCTTAAGTCTTAATTTTTTAGAGTTTGAATTGTCTTTCCGCTTGGAGTTCTCAATTAATTGCTAGTGTCATATACTATTAATATATATATATATAGTAAGTATATATATATAATAGTATATATATATATACTATTATATATTATATATAGCTATATATATAAATACATATATATATATATATATATATATATAGTATAATATATATATATATATATAGTATATGATTACAGAAGGTGGCACCCGTTAATTAAGAAATTTTAGCGTCGTTAATCTAATCGTTTTAACACAAAAGAAATTAACGTCGGAATCAATTAAAGCGTTTATCGCGTAAAGAATGTATCGAAACTAAACGTAATCGTTAACGTTACCGTCTTCAAAATAGACGCAGCTGTAAAGTGAGGGAGAGTAAATTGCAGCAGGAAAACACAGAAGATGGAAGAGAGTTCCACAGAACAGGTGTGGCAGGAAAAAAGAAAACACCGCAGCAAACTAGCCTGGATTACCAAAATCTACACAAAACTCGTGCGAGATACAGCATCCCTTGTGCTACTAGGGCGTAGTAAAGGTGGTGTACGCGAGTGGTAAGTTCCTCGAACAACCTGCGCTGGATACACTTATAGAAAAGAGATCAAGCACCAACATCGCGCAGACAAAGATAGAGGTTCAAGTGAACTGAAAAGTCAGAACAGGTTTATAAGCCTTTTGGCTTTTGACTCACCCCTGTCCAAAAGCCGGTGAAACCAGAGCTCCCCCAAGATTAGAGAAACAGTACTTCTATCAAGGCCAGATATGAGAGCCTTTGTATAGCTGAGTAACTGAGAAGAGGAAAAAAAGTTCTCGCAGCTAAACAAAACTCCAGTTTCTTTGAGGCGCCCCAGCAACGTTGTGGATGTGAGGTTTTCCAAGAACATTTTATTCTTATGTAAGGCCAACGGATGTACTATATCAACACGAGAGACGAAAGAACCGTCCAAGAGATAGGAAAGTTAGAAGGTATTTTTAGAGAGGGAGATTTGTAGAAGTTAGGTTTTTTAAAGAATGGATTTTCACAAGGTTGAGACGACCCCACTCGCAAATTCTATCTAGCAGCGAGCATAAGAATCGGAAGTTAGACGAGAGCAATCTAGAAGTAAAGAGGTGGCAGAATTTGAAAATGAGTTGAGAAGAAGGGTCGAGTTCTTCGGGCATATGAGTGATAGAGTTAGATGTGCAGGTGAGAATAATCATTAATGAAAAGTAGGAAAAGTAGGAGATGAGGAAAACCTGAGGGACTCCACTATTGACAGAAAAAAAGAATATAGAAGTCGCTTCATCAACCATAGCCGAGTTAGCGACTGAAAGAAAGCTAACATACAGTAAGCAAAGAGTTAAGGAGGGAAAGAGGGAGCTTGTAGAGCAATGATGCGTGCCATACCCCGGTCAAATGCTTTGCATATGTCAAGCGCCCACTACCAAGCTGCAGTAGTTTCCTAAGAGCGGAAAGACCAAAATCGGTACATAGGAACAGGATATCGCCAGGAGACTATTTGGAACACCAAAAGCCATACTAGCAATCGGAAAGAAGAATAAGATTCAGATGGTCTAAGAAGTGAGAGTTGAGAAGTGTTCAAAGATCTTAGATAGACATGTACAAGTGAGAGCATAGGGCGATAGTTCAGAGGATCACATAGCTACTGCATTTTTTTCGGAATAGGCTGACATGTGCTGCTTCCAACACTGAGGGAAAGTGCTAGTATTAAGACATAGAGAAATGAGTAGTTGAACGAGGGGTGGAGTGAGCACGTAAACACATTCCCTTAAAACTCGGGCCTTTTCCAAAACCCCTGTTGTTTAAACATTACTAAACTGGATAATAACCGAGTAAATATAAACACATTTTGAGCCATTGAGAGGAGCGTCTAGGAAATTTTGAAAAAAAAAGTTTATTCTCTTATTAAATGGGAAAATTCTTGTAAATATCTGATAAGGAAAAGTTATACATTATAAACTCGTAAATTAAGTTAACGGGTTAACGAGGCAGGGTAAGTAATTTAATAAACTCGTTAAAGACCCGTTATTTTTTCGAAATTCACGAAGCGTAAAAGTTAACGAAAATTTAAACGAGTTAATTAACGGATTAACGCTTTAACGCGTTAATGCCCACCTTTGTATATATATATATATCGCGTGACGTCCCGATCGAATCTGAAAAAATCAAAAAAATCAAAAAAATCAACAAATCAAAAAATCAAAGAAATCAAAAAAAGCAATAAATCAAAAATTGATTTTTTCTAAAAAATATCAAAAAACCTAAAACAATGTATAAAAAAATATACATATACTATATATATATACTATATTATATATATAATATATATATATTTGATATATATATAATATATATAATACTATATATAATAGTATATAATAGTATAATAGTATAATAGTATATATTATATATATAGATATAGTAATATATATATAATATATATATATATATATCCTGAGCTAAAGTTAAAGTTTCAGGGACTTCATATTTATGACGTCGAAGTATCAGTCGGATACCGAACCTTACAGCGCAAGCAGTGTTTGTGCTTCAGTTATGGGCATTTTCAACATTACTTTCAAAGGTTTGACGGTTTATTTAAAAACTTGGTACCACATGCACTAAATTATACTCGGATTTTTCTACAAAGACATCTCTTACACATACAGGACCCTTCAAAGATGCGTCATATTATGTAGCGTGTGATCGACGTTACATGCCACAGCTTATGCGAGGCAGCTGCTGCTGGGAATGAGGGGCACGAAGACTACATACTTTGCACTATAACATTTAAAGTATCAATAATTATGTATTTCCTATGGATGGGACGCGGCATATAGAGAAAATTAAGGTGACTAATATTTTGTATAAAACATATATTGTCAATGTGGAACGTTTTAAAACGAAGATTCCCCTACCTATTTATCTAAAAATTTCATCTAATATACGATAACTTTAGCAGAGCTAAATCTGTGACAACAGTTGCAAAACAAGGTGTCAATTATATAATAACACTACTATACGAAATGAGGAATATCTGGAAATATATGTTTCAGTATCTGTGACAGTACAGAACTAGGTTTAGAGCTTGTAAAGCAGTAAAGAGCGATCGCAGAGAGGGTGGATAAGGGGTGGCCCTCCAGTGCAGCTGACGAAACGGCTTACTGCTTTAGGGTCAGCAAAAAATTGACTTGATAAATGTTTTCGTAGAAGAAAAATGTTAAAGACTCATAGCGCTCACCCAAAAATATTTTCCGGTTTGTCTAGTATATTTGCGTCCGGTTTCGCGCGGACTCAGACCGGTCTGGAGCCAACTTTCCACGTCGGCGTCCGCTCAGGATCCGATTTCCGTCGCTCCGACTCAGGCTCCTGAACCCAGAGCCATCCAATGACCAACTTCTTCTTAAGCTATCTGCGTGACCTCTTGTATACTTTGTACCTATCATAAGACTTTCTTTCTTCAACACTATCTATGTTGTTTGGCGTACACTTGCAAGGTTCAGAACAGAGTTGGAGTAGCAGTTTCTACCTGCAATTTGAAAGTCCACGGTAAGAGGATGTTAATTTAATTAAAGCTAATTTTAAGATAGTTTTAATCTAGCTTTAGTGGCTCGAAGTTGTTTCAGTGGGAAAAACTTAATTAAATGCTTACAATTTAAGTCCGTGTTAAAAGCTTTATTGAAAATATAAAATGTATACGATTGAATTGGGTGATATATTTAATCGGTGACCTTTCAACCTGTAGACTTACTACTACTACTACTACTACTACTACTACAGCCATTATGCTACTACTACTACTACTACTATGACTACTACTGCTACTACTAAAACTACTATACTACTACTACTACTACCACTTGCTACTACTAATGATGCTACTATCACTTCACTATTACTACTACTACTACTACTTCTATCCTTAAAACTTGTGTTATACCGGACTCTGTATCCATTCTAGACTACATTAAGTAAATTGATAGCATCTTTTACTCTGTTCCAGTGATCCTGTGTTAGGCAGTAAGGGAATCTTTATTATTATTTACTAAGTTATTTTCATGAAAATGTTGTTCACAAACAGTACGTAAAGCTATAAAGCAGTAAAGCATGAGTCGGAGAGAGGGTGTGATGCACCCCTGCAGGGGGGGGGCTATTTGCCCCGACGGTTAGCACTTAGAGTCAGTGAAAAACGTGTTTTTACTGAAATGTTTCGGTACTAAACATAAAAATTAGTGACTTTATTAATATCTCAACCTGAAGAAAATCTAAAGCTATGTGTAGAAAATTATGTGGAGAACGTGGTCAGTTAATGCACTGGAGAATTTTGTTTAATGTCAATGTCTTATTCGCAGTGCCATAAATGTTTTATATTTGATTTAAAGATGGTTAGGCGGGACCTAAGTTTTTGTTGATTTCTATTGTTGTTGTTGTCTGTTGTGTTGTTGCATCGCTTACAACGTTACATAACGAACACATTTGGGCGAGACGCAGAATTCCTCATGGCCGTAAAGCAGAGATCGTTCGACACATCACGTTTTCAGTAAACATTTTGGCAGGAATTTTACATGACATTACTTAATGATTCGAGCTTCCTCCTAGCGCTTAATGCATAATCTACTTAAAACTTTGAATAACATGAGCTCCGTTACCTTGTTAATGAATGTACCTCTTCAGTTGGGCCAAAACATCGTGGTGATTTATGTGATGGGCTCGCTGCATACGACTTTGGTTGCTGCAGATTCGTGACTACACCTCGAACTGAGACGCATTTCCCAAGGCAATGATAGGTCGAGGTGGGCCCAGTTCGTGGCCGGCAACAGAGTCCCAGACCTAAGATCCCTGTTGATGATGTAACTCTTTGGGGACAGTTTAAAGACCTTAAGTTGTACTCTTCTCAAATCGACCAGCCGTGAAGGATATGAACGGAACTGAAACGACAAACAGAACTCCGGAAATATTTGAGATAGGTGTCCGACATTCGATGAGAAGAGACGCCTGACGCGGCCATTCGGGAGACAACGGATCATATTCCACCATCATCTTTTTCCTTTTATAGTCAGTTTTGTAGGTGCTTTAGAAAACAGTAATGTTTATGGTGTACAAAATTTAACCCTATTCATACAATAAATTAATATGTTATTTCACACTCCCTATCCGAATTGGTTAGTTCGTTCCTCAAATACTTTAACGTCCGCCATTTTTAAATTTAGAGTTGTTAACCTACTTGGTTTCGTTAGATACAGATATTAGTAGAAAAATACACAACAGACAGCCAGAACGGAAAGAAATAAGCACATACGTTATTACCTTTAGAGGAGCATTTTACCTTTATTTTTTGCATTCTTATCAGTTACCAATCCAATTTTTACCATAGATTTTTGAATCACCCTTGCATATATATATATTTACTGATATATATATGATATATAGTATATTATAACCCTATATTATATATGATATAGTAATAATATATATATATATATATACATTTATGATATACTATGATATATATATTTATATATAATATATAAATATATATTATATTATATATATAGATAGTATTATATATATATGTATCATAGATATATTATAGTATAATAATACTATAGTTATATATCTATATGATATATATATATATATATAATATAACTATTATATACATATACTGTACTAAATAGTATATATTATATATAATATTGATATATTCTCTTTCTAATGCTTCCTGGCACTGCGAGATAAGCGTGAATGGTGTAGTACTGTCAATTTAACGTTTCGGCAATTGTTCTAAGCGTTCCGAGTCTATCTGAGGCATGAAAGAGAACCCATGAGGTCCCATCCTCCAATCAAACTGTCCAATCTCCCAGTAAGTCACTCGTGATGAATTACTGCATGGCAAAATCTCCAGTATCAGACCTTGCAAATCCAATCAATCCAAGTATTGGTGCGAAACCAATGCGTTCGCAACCCCAAACATCTCAAAAAAAACAATACCCTTCCGGTGACACCTTCCTTCCCGATTTGCCATGTGATAACAAACTTTTATATTCCCTCCCACATTTCTGAAATCTCTTGCTTAGCAGATAGCTGATACCGCGTACTCATTAATAAAAGCCAATGAGCATTAGTTGTTGCCCTTCTATTTTGACCAACCAAATCCACGATAATAAGTTTAGAATTGTTGAACTTCAACTTATCTCGCATTCATGGTGAGGCTCTTTCACCAAAATGTACATCTTAAAGAACTCCTTCCCAAAAAGAGGTCATACAATCTAAAGCTCTGTTGTAGACTACTTCCTTTTACCCTCCAGAAATGGGAGCCCCTCCTCCCGAGACTCCACGTCTGCAACCTATTTCCTCTCCATCAGACCACTTCCATGCACACCCCTAGTCACATAGAGGACAATTGTCTCTAAAAGAGCCATCATCATAATATTTATACCAACTCAGCATGGCCACTTTTCCTTCAATGAATTGTCGTGGCTACCACTCTAATTTCGAAGAACTTGTTCAACTAATAAACATATGTCCACCAAAGTGTATATGTTTCTTTCAACCGTCCGAATTTAAATCGCAATTAACCTCTATAGAAAGAGGTGACAATGATAGGAGGTGAACAGAATAAGCATCACAAATTTTCACCTATTCTCGAGTTCCTCGTCGCAGTCCAAACTAGTGCAGTAAAAAAAGAAAAGAGAAATAGCAAGCACGAATTCCCTTCCACTCGACCTTACTATCTGCTCAGTCTACTTTGGCTCCGAGTAGTGAATTCTCTAAGGTCGACTTAGCTGATCTTTTTAAACAGCTCCCTACTCCGATCTATGATCTATATATGAACTTCAACCTCCGACACCCTTATGGGCGATTCTGTCACTTCGGTCTTAAGTCCAAGATCCTAATAGATCTTCTAACCCCTTTTTCCTTGGGATGCCTTAACACAGGACTCCCATACATATTGAGGCGTTTAGATACACACTACTCTCTTCTTGTATTGATGTTTCCTTTGCTTCCCAGTTCACTTATGATCGCTTACCTGGGAGCTTTGAATTATTTATTCGGCAGTGATCATTACCAATAGCTTTAAATGAGCTTATGCTCCAAGCCCAATGCAAAACCCTAACTCCAGCTGGCATTATGGATCGATGCGGAGTGGGCTCCTTTATCATGTCAGCTATTCATCACCTGCTTCCATAGATCAGACCAGTTTCCGACTCGTTGATGATGTCTTTCGCTACATCCAGCAAGTCGTTTATCTCGGCAGTGGAAGCTTACATTCCGCAAAATCTTTTCACAAACAACGCTAGTACAATAAACGATGGTTCCCAAGAGTGCTCACAGCAACGAGGAAAGACTTCTACAGGCAATACAAAAGGACCTCCGTACCCACCCCAAACATATTATTGTTTAAAGAGCCGCGCAGATCTGGCGATTGAACTGCCAAAACGCGTAAAAACACTTTACTTCGAACTCACATATCGATCTGTTTAACTGCCCAACTCCCCTTCCTTTTAGTGTGAAAAGTTCACAAGACAATATTCGTCACTCCACACTCTCGTCACCCCAGTAGTCCTCCGTTATGGCACCTGTTCATAACTGACAGATCTCGCTCCAGCTCTGTTGCGGATGCGTTAGGTTATAGTGTTTTGCTAGGCACTCGAGTTTTTTACGTACACTGAAGCCTTTCAAAAAACTGAAACTGCACAGCACTGCAGACTTTTCAACAACGAAGGAGAGTCATTACCTTACAACCTCTGTTGTAAACTTGCAGAGTATCAACTGCGTGGCAAAGCAAAGACGATGTTCTTTGGTCCAAACATGATTCTTCGTGCATCATGAATCCGGTCAATCCATCCCTCGGCAATCAGCATTCTTGCTGGATCTATATAACAGAATTGGATCGAATCCTTCTTTCCATCTATTTGGACTACAGCTATTTATAATTCCTATCCCCAACCTGCAAAGATCCGAAGTTTGGCGGCACAACCAAAGAACCAATTTTCGCTCACTTCATTCCTGGTATAATTAATGGAGAAAGATAGGTTTTTGCCGCTTTCTTCCCTGCTTCTGGAGAGCGCAAGCTTTCTCAAACTTCCAGTTTTGGTTCCGCAAAAATCGTTCGACTGCGACCCCTTGGTAAAACTAGACCATGACATCCGGAAGCCTTCTCAACTGGTGGAATGGATTCTTGGTGTCTTTTTTCGACCTTGAAAAAGCTTACGATACAAGGTGGAAAACTGGGATTCTTAAACTCCATTCGCTTGTTCCGAGGGACAACTTCCCTCTTTTCCTCAAATGCCTTCTGTCAAACAGATCAATCAAGTTCGGTGTCTTCTATTCTGTCAGGCCACTTTACTCTGGATGAAGGCGTTCGCAGGGTAGTGTTTATATGAAAGTGTAAGCGTACTATTTGCTCTCGGAATCGTTTAAGATGATATCGTTACTTCTATCCCAGCGACTGTCATTTTTTCTCTATGTCAATGACCTTGCGTTATACATAAGCCGGTACCTAGGCTGCCTTATTCGGGAAACGGTGCATAATTCAACTAGTTATTGAGATATGTTCACAAGTGGGGGTTAAACTCCATGGCTTCTATATTCTCACCCACCAAAACAGCCGTACTTTTAAAGAAAGTGGGTAATCGATACGAACTTGCCACGTTCTTCTAGACGACTATACCTTATACATTCGCCACATTCCTGACTTCCAGGTCAAAATTTCAGGACTCATTTCTAGAATGACGCACTTTCAACATAGTGCCACCGCATATTAAAACTGAAAACAGCTTGTCATCGCTGCTTGACCTGTTAACGCTCTCACCTCAAATCTTGGGTGCTGATCACAAGTCCCGTTGACCTCTACATCGTCCTAATCTCGATCGAAATCTTGGACTCATGGTCTGTGCAGTATACGTGCCAGACCTCTCACTAACACTACTACACCTATTAGATCCATCCAAAATGAGATCGGTATTTCCACTGGAGACTTTCGATCGTCCCGGGTAGCCTTGAAGTTGAAGCCAATGTTATGCCACTCTCTCTTCGAAGGAAATACATCATGTGTAACAAGTTATCTTCGTTTACAAATCCCAATGACCGTCTGTCCTTCTGACAGCGATTCGGCAGGAAGGTACTCAGAATCCTAATTACGGCCATTTGCAAGCACGGTTCAACACAATTCTTAATTTTCCCTTGACCGATCCCTTGCACAAGGTGCTTACCTTCTCTATACGACGAAGGGTAACACTTGGCTACTCCAGCCTCCCCCATTTGCTTGGCTCTGACCTCTCCCAAATCAAGGCATCCTGCTCCTTGTTGTTAAAAGCATTCATTCGCTGTCTCATTCCGCAGTTTCATGAGGAATTTACTCCGTGTTTACTGACGGTATCTAAAACAGTGGACAGTGTGTTGCGCATCTGCTGTCTTTCCTGACCGCAACCTCCCCAATACCCTTTGCCCTCATGCTTCAATTTTACGGCAGAATTCACGGCTGTAATAATTGCCCTTTCTCGAATTCCTGGAATCCCTTAACAAGACCACCCTTGTTTCATTTATTCAAGATTCGCTCAGCGCATTACAAGCGCTTAAAACCTTATTCTAAAAAACACAATAGGTATCCGTTGTACAGCAATTTTTTCGACTGCTCCATTCCCGTAAGAACAAATTATTTTATGTTGACCCCTCCTCAGTGTAGGGGTTAACGGCAATGAAATCCTGATAGAGAGGGCCAAAATGCCGCATCGTTCTCTTCGAGTTACCTGGACCTCCCAGTATGTATATATATATATATATAATAGTGTATTCATATATAATGATATAAAATATATTATATACTATAATATAGTATATATATTAATATCGTTATATATATAATTAATATATATTATAGTGAATAATATTAAGTATACATTCACCTATTTTATTTATGTTATTACTAATCATATATATTAGAATAATAGCCGTCTGATTATATTGATATGTATATGTATATATATATAAAAATATATACTTATATATTTTATAGTAATATATTATATTATATATAATATCATAATAGTATATTATATATAATATATATATATATATATATTATAATATATATCATATATAGTATATATATAATTATATAATAATATTATATATATTATATTATATTATATATATATATATCTTTCCTATCTACTGAGTTTAGGTTTTCCGCCCTTAAGGAACAAGGGGAGACTTGCGTGTGTCGCTTGACAACCAAACTTATGACCGGGTATGAACGCGTCACTGCTCCAAGCTCCCTCCTCTTGGGTTTCCCCTTCTCCTTTGCTTACTTTAGTTCTAGTTTTTCATTCAAATCGCTCAAATATCGGCTGTTGTTGGGCGCACTTACTTCCTTTTCTGTCAATCGTGTTGTTCCTCAGGGTTTTCTTCTCTTATCTACTACTTTATTCTTACTTTTCATTGAAGATCTACTCACTTCTCACCTACATATCTAACTCTATCCACTCATATTGTGGTGACTCGATCCTTCATTCTTCAGCTCATTTCAATTCTGTCCTTCTTATACTTCTCAGAATTTGCCCTCGTCTGTAATCTCGGATTCGATTCTCGCTTGATCCTGGATAGAATTTCGGGTGGGGTCGTCTGAAAGCCTGTTGTTGAAAGTTCAATATTCTTAACAAAACTCAATCTACAAACTCCCCTCCTAAGACACCTCCAGTAATCTGTTCCTATCTCTTATCGACGGGTCTCTCTCTTCTCCTGTTGACAGATATAAACATCTTTCGGCCTTAATCATAAACCAAAAAATGTCTTAGAAACCTCACATCACACCGGTTGCTAGGGCGGCCTCAAAGAACAGTGGTGGGTTCTGTGTAGGACAGTTACCTTTTCACCAGCTCAGTTACTCCAGCATTACAAGGGCCTCATCCGCCCTTGTATGGTAGTCTGCTCTCATCATCTGGGGGGCTTGGTCTTCACCGGCTTTTGGATATGGCGAGTCAAGGCCAAAAACGGCTTATGAACTGTTCATGTACTTTCCAGTTTCACAACCCTCTGATCTTTGCGGCGCTGAGTTGTGGTGGTGCCTTTATCTCTTTCTAGTAGCGTTACCGCAGCGGACAGGTTGCTCTGAGGGAGAGCTTAATCACTCGCACGTACCCTACACCTTTACGTCCCCTCGAGCACATGGGTGCTGTGTCAGCACGTGAGTTTTGTGCTTGGGATGTATAGTACTCCAGCTAGTTCGCTGCGAGGGGTGCTTCCATCTTTCCTGCCACATCTGTTCTGTGGGATTCCTCTTCCATCTTCTGTGTTTGTTGCTGAATTTAATCTCCCTCCACTTCTCACAATCCGGCGGTCCTGTACTCATCTGCGCAATTTGCGTAGTTGGTATGATAGTTGAGGACGTCGCAACACCCCCTCTTGAATAGGGCTCTGCCCGTGAGTGGTGGTGACAACGGTAAATATATATATATATATATATAATAATATATAGTATATTATATATAGTAGTATTATGTATATATATATATAGTATATATATATATATATTACTAGTAATACATATTCATTATTATCGAGTATATATATATATATAGTATTATAGTATATAATATACTTTATAAAAAATATTAAGAGGCGAGGCGTGGCATTTTCCAGCAGTCATCCGCTACAGTCCCGGGTCCCGTATTTCACTTATTATACATATATATACTATATATAATATATAAATTATAGATTTTGTGTTCAGTCAGACTCATACTTATATATCAGTATATATTATACAGAATAGTACTATATGTGTATATATAATATAACTACTATGTCAAAATTACTTATATAATATATTATATATATATATAAATATATATTAATATATGCTATTATAGATATATATATTATATATATATATATTTATATATTTCGAATTATATAAACAGAATTTTGTCAACCCTAATCTATAGTATATATTTATATATTATATATTATATACCTTACAGATAGTATATATATAATTATATATATAAGATATATATATATGTATATATAGTATATCTATCCTTACGAATATTATACTATATATAATATATATATATATATATATATATATATAATAATATATATATATATATATATATATATAATATATATATATATATACATAAGAGTATCTATAAATACCTTATAAGGTAAAAGGAAAATATCTGCAGTAATTCTTCCTTCCATAAAAATCCCCTAAAGCAAATTTAAAGTAAAAATTTTATTGCCTCTCATATTGCCTCTCAATAAAAATCACTTTATAATTACTAGTCATATCCCACTTGTTATAAAATAACATATATGGTGATAACAGATGGCTAATAAATGTGGCAGCTGTCAGACAAAGTTTCAAGAGGTATAACGAATTAACTTTAAATGTTCGGGCCTTATGATTACAGAGACCATTATTTCTATTTACAAAAATAAAGTTCTGAAAACATTTTGGAACAGTCACTGTCTCAAATTCTTCTCTCTCTCTTAATACACTGGCAAAAAATCTGACCTCTTATCAAACTATATATTAAGATACGCCTTTCATACCTCTAATTTGCATAAAACGATAATATGGAATACCCTTTTGAAAGTGAATGTTCAGAATAAAGAATAGTAAATAGAAAATATATTTCATTACGCTTTATCACTAATAATGGTGGTAACGATTTTAGGCGGTTTTGCAAAGAGAATTAACCTCAAACCACCTGCCCTAAATTACTAGGACGCCCAAAGTAGTATTCTGAAACCGATTGTTCTAATTGAAATTCATATTACAAACATAAATGATATTTTTGCTTTTACCATCATAATAACATTATAAAAAAGCAGAGATCTGCGGTCTTGATAGTCATGAAAATGATGTTAACCTATTCGACATGGGTTGTGCCTAAAGAGACTACCCACACCTGCCTAACATTACCTAGGAGCCCAACATTATTATCTGAACATGGATAAAAATTGTAACCTGGATCAACATATACAAACAACAATTGATTAGCTATTTCTTTGCATATATACACATCGTATAGAACAATCCAAATAAGAGTTGACTACGCTTTATCACTACCATAAATGTCGTACATCTGTTTTATGGTTGTCGCACGCAATACCTCAACACCGTCCACCTCTCCCCTAACGCCGAGCCACACAAGTATTTATTCTGAAACCGATCTACATTGGATACATATTGATTGTACAATTTACGACTTTCTATGGCTTTGTACACATACAAACACTGTTAATAACGCCCCTTGACTAAAGTTTGTATCACTTAAAATTGTTTATGAGGATCTTTTACGTCTGTACAAGGAGATACCTCAAACACCTGCCTTAACTTCCTAGGAGCCCAAATTAATTATCATAGAAAACTGAATTTAAGAAAGAAGATACAATTCCAACATAAATTTTTGTCTTTAGCGTATCTAACACACCTTACAATACCGAATATAAACATTGACTACGCTTTTATCACTACAACACAACTTTGTAAATATTTTACGGTTGCTCAAAGAAGATACCCTCAACAACAACTGCCTGAAATTAGAACTAGGACGCCCCATATTATTATATGGAAACGATGCTAACATGCACATACAGATTTATATCAAATTTAGATTTCGTTGATTGAGTCGTATACAATGAGAACAATACATAATAAACCATGACTTACGCTTATCACTTACATACAATTTTGTAAATATTGCGTACGGTCTGATGCACAAGGAAGATCCCCAAACTATTAGCCTAAAATTTACCGAGCGCAGCCTGAAATTACTTATTTGAAACCCATCTCACATGCAATACATAACGTTAACAAAGTTCTAATCTTAACAACATTAAAGACTTTATAACAATATAACATAAGCTTGAACTACGCTTTATCACTACATAAATGTAAGGTAACCGATTTTATACACGTTTGTTTAAAAGGAACTGATACCTGCCAAACACTGCCTAAATAATAACACTGAGAGCCCACAACAAAATTATCTGAAAATTAAATCTGGTGAAATACATATTAAAACAAATTCTGATTTCGTACTGTAACAAAATTAAACAATATAAATAATGCTTGACCTAACGCTTTATCATCATTAAAAAACAAATTGTAAATTTTTACGGTTGTGGCAAGAAGATACTCAAACAGGTGCCAATAAATGTACATAGGAGATCAAACATTCATTTATACTGAAAACGATCATAACATGAATTACACTCATTATAAACAAATTTAGATTTTTTTGCATATTCCACATATAAACAATTATAAAAAGGCATTAACTACGCTTCTATCACTAATCATAAATGCTGTAAATTCTTTCTACGGTTGTGCAAACGAAGATACCTCAAAACACCCTGCTAATATCTACCTAGGGCAGCCCAAATATTATCTGAAACCGGACTCAACCATGAAATTCAAAAAGGAAGCAAATTTGATCTTCTTTATTAATTGATTAAAACAATCAAATAAAACCATTAAACCCTACTATAAATATATAAATGTATTAAATTTTTTACGGTTGCTTGTCGCAAACGGACATACCTCCAACACACGTGTCCTTGTCAGTAGCCCTAGGAGCCCAAAAGTTATTTATATCCGAATACGAACACTTTCAACCGATGAATACGTATTATAAACAAATTTAGATTTTCATTGCTCATTACAACATAAAACATATAGAATAAGCTTTGACTTGACGCTTTGTATAAACCTAGATATCAAATATGTAACATTTATATACCTGTCGTGCCAAAAAAGAGTCACTTTCAAACACACCACTTTTGGCGCCTTTTAAAATTACTAGGCGCCCAAATTATTTATCTGAACACGAGGCTAACCACAGAATGCAATATAAACACACATTTTAGATTTCTTGCAGTATCACACATACACCAATATAAATAAGTTTGGACTAGGCCTTCTATCACCCATAATGTGTAAAGATTTTATACAGCTTGTGCAAATGAGATACCTCCAAAACCTGCCTAATTGCCTTGGAGCCCAAATTTATCTGAAAAACCATCGTAACATAATACAATATTACAACAAATCTAGATCTTCTGTACAGCTCTGTCTACACATGATAACAATCATAAAATAATCTGTCTACGCTTTATCACTAAAGCCGAAATTGTAAAATGTTATTACGGTTGTAGCAAGGAGTGAGTTACCTCAACACCGCCTAATTACCTATCAGCCCAAATTATTATCTGAAAAACCGAACTAGCATGAATACATATTCTACAAATTTAGATTTCTTTGCTAATTACAACATAAGCAGTCTAAATACGTTTGACCTCACGACCTTACTATCAACTACAATTGCAAATTGTAAAATATCACTTACGGTTGTGGGAAAAAAGCTACCTTACACACCGCCTGACTAACACTTGACCTAGAGTGCGCAATCTAATATACTCTGAAACACCGACCCTAGATGGAAATACCATATTATCAACAAATTATAGAATTTCTGTGCTATGTACAGCATTATACACAATATAATAAGCTTGACTACGTTCATATCACTACTAAAATGTGTAAATCTTTTATGTGGTTGTCGCAATAAGGAAGATACCTAACAATCACATGCTTATTTACCAATAGGAGCCCAAATCTAATTAATCTGAAACCGATCTAAAGCATGCATCTACATAAGTTAACAAATTTAGATTTTTTTCATATTACACATAAACATGTAATTAAGTTGAATACGCTTTTACCACTACATCTAATGGTATCATCTTTATCACGTCCTGTGGTAAAGGAACGATACCCTTCAAACACCTGCCTAACATACTGTAGGAGCCAAACATTATCTAAAAGCGATTCTAGACATGAACTACATATCTATAACCAATCTGTAGATTTCTTTGCTATCTACACCATAAAAACATTATAAATAAGCATTGGACTACGCTCTTCTATCACCTAAACAAATTTTTGTAGAATAATTTTAGACTGGTTGTGCAAAGGAGATACCTCGACCACATTCCTAAATTCATCCTAGGAGCTCCAAAGATATTATCTGAAACACCCGACCCCTCTAATATGAAATACGATATTCAAGGTTTAAAATCTCTATATTCTTCTTTCCGCTATTACACACCTATACACAATAAAATGAGCTGAACTACGCTTAAATATCACTACCTTAAATGTTGCTAAATTTCTTTACGGGTTGTGCAAAACGAGGAGATACCATCAAACTCCCTGCTTCAAAATTTACCTGGAACCCACATATTATCTTGACAACCGATCAACCATCGACATGCACTATATATCAAACAAATTTAGACTTCTCTTTGCTCATTCACAATACGGTAACCAATAAAAGCAAAGACGTGTGGACTACGCTTTATTAATCAGCTACATTAAAATGTGTAATATTTTTACGCGCTTGTGCAAAAGAAAGATACCCAAAACACCCGTTTGAATTACCTTAGGAGCCTCAATTCATTATCCTGAAATCGATCCTATGAAGAATACGTATTATAACACAATTTTTAGGATTTCTTTGCAATACAACCACATAAATAACTTACATATTAATAGATTGACAAAACAGACTATTGGATGACACAGATAAATTGTAGAAATATTTCTACCGGCTATGTGCAAAGGACGATACCCTCAACACGCCTAAATTACCTAGGTCAGCCCAAATTATCTTATCTGAAACACCGATCCTTATCAATGAAATAAACCATTATATTACCAACAAATTGATCAGATTTCACTTTAGCATGGATTACTCCAATACTCAAACCATACATAAATTAGCGACATTGAACTACCGCTATCACATAGCATAAATGATGTCAAAAAGTTCCAGTTTATTCCAGGAACTTGCTTGCAAGCGATAACCCTCAAAACCCTATGCCCTAAATGACCTAAGGAGCCGCATACTTACTTATCCTGAACAAACACCCGATCTAACAAGATACCATCCATTAATACACAATTAAGATTTCTTGCGATGTATACATAAAAACAACTATAAATAAGCTTTGTCTTCCCTTATTTACTACATCAAATTTGTCAAAAGGAGAACGTTGTGCAAGGAGATACCCCAAACTACTTGGCGCTACAATTACTGGAGGCCAAATACTTATCCTAGAAACCGACTCTAACATGCAATACATAGAACGCTTAACAGCAAATTTAATATTTCTTGGCGTATCTACACATATACAATATAATTCAGCTTGAACTACGCATTTCACTACCAATTATCGTAGTAAATTTTCTAGCTTGTGCACAGAACGACTTACATCAAACACCCTGCCTAAATACCTAGGGCCCAATATTCATCCTACAAAACGACTCCTAACATCGATACATTAGTTATAACATAATGTCTAGGATATTCCTTTGCATCAATACACACTTAAACAATAATTACCATCGTAGCTTGGACTACGACTTTATCACCTAACATCAAATTTTTACTTTACGGGTTGTGAAACAGAAAATTACCATGCAAACACCTGCCTAAATTCTAAAGCCGAGCACCCCCAAATCTATTAATCTGAAACACTACTAACCAAATTGAATTACATATGTACACATCATTTAGCACTTCTTGCTATACCCACACTATAACAAATAGAATACAGCATTGAATAAGCATTTAACTACTACACTAAATGTGATAATTTTTTTACGTCGGTTACTGTAAACTTTTAGTAATAAAACAGCCAGCACTAAAATTACGTAGGTACGAGGCCCAAAAACATTATCCTGAACGATCGAACATGAATCACGTCTATATAACACAATTCTAGCCAAATTCTCTCTGCTATACACATAAACAACTCATATACCTACGCTTTCGACAACGCTTTATCACTCACAGTTCAACATTGTACAATATTTTACAGCGTTGCTAGCAAAAGAGGATAACCTCAAGACCGCCTAACATTACTAGCGACGCCAC
>JABUQX010120016.1:15000-27665 GCA_015478945.1 Trachelipus rathkii | reverse complement strand
CAGTGTGCTTCGTTCAGTGGAAGTGGTGTTAACCGTTTCATTTATCGTGAAATACTTTCGCGTTTTCGTGCATATATAATTTATATATATATATATATATATATATATATGTGTGTGTGTGTTTTTCTGGCGCTTGAATCGGGCCGATTGGGGGACTTTGCTTGGCTTCTACGTTAACTATAATTATAGTGACTGCCTTGACTCTGAAGACGCTTCAGCTTCTGCCGAAAAGGTAGGAGCTGTAATCGTTGATGGGATGAGCAGGTTCATTTCACCTTCGACTAAATCTCTCTCTATCTCTCTCTCTCTCTCTCTCTCTCTCTCTCTCTCTCTCTCTCTCCTCTCTCTCTCTCTCTCTCTCTCTCTCTCCTCAAAATCCTTGGTTCGATTGTGCTTGTTTTCTGGCCATTCAGGCTAGAGAATGTGCGTATCGGGAGTGGAAAAATTCTCGTTCTCCTATCACTCTTGCTAATTTTCATTCAGCTCGAAATTGTTGCAGAGATACTCTTCGACGAGCAAAGCGGACTTTCATTAAACGAAAGTGCACTGACTTTTGTGGTTCTCTTACTGACAAATCTTTCTGATCTCTTGAAAAAGACATCTCTAGCAACATCTGCAAATCTTAATTTCCTCCTCTTATTCGCTCTGATGGTTCTGTTGCTAGTACTCTAACTGAAATGGCCAATATCTTTGGTGTCCTATTTTCCTCTAACTCAACCCTGGACGATTCTGGCATTCCTCTTTCTCCTCCTTCTCTTCTCAGATGTATTATGCCTTTGCCTGTGATTATATTTGATCGGGTGTATGGGCTCCTGAAACCTATGAACTTTAGGAACACTGGTGGCCCGGACGGCATTCCTTCCCGAGTTTTGAGGGAGTGTGCTTCCGTGCTGGGCCCACCCCTCGTTCAACTATATTCTTTATGCCTCAATACTAGCACTTTCCTCCAGTGTTGGAAGCGCGTATATGTCCAACCTGTTCCAAAGAAAGGTAGTCGCTATGATCCTTTTAACTATCGCCCTATAGCTCTCACTTGTATTCTATCTAAGATCTTTGAAACCTTTCTCAACTTTCATTTCTTAGATCATCTGGAATCTCATTCCCTTTTTTCCGATTGCCAGTACCACTTTCGGCGTTCGAGGTCTACTGGTGATGTACTTCCCTATCTAACTGATTTATGATTTTCCGCCCTTAAAAACTACGGGGAGACTTGTGTGGTGGCGCTTGACATTTTCAAAGCATTTGACCGGGTGTAGCACGCTTGACTACTCTCCAAGCTCCCCTCCTTTGGGTTTCCTCCTTCGTTTTGCTTGCTTATGTCTAGCTTTCTTTCAAATTGTTCAATATCGGCTGTTGTTGATAGGGCGATTTCTTCTATTTGTGTCAGTAGTGGCGCTACTCAGGGTTATGTCTTATCTCCTACTTTATTCCTACTTTTCATTAATGGTTTTCTCACCTGTACATCTAACTCTAGCTACTCATATGCCGATGACTCGACCCTTCATTCTTCATCTCATTTCAAATCTGCTCCCTCTTTTACTTTTAGAATTGCCGTCTTATTCTTTCCGATTCTATTCTCGCTGATCTGGATATCATTTCCGGGTGGGGTCGTCTCAACCTTGTGAAATTTAATTCTTTAAAAACTCAACTTCTACAGATCTCCCTCCCTGATACACCTTCTAACTTTCATATCTCTTTTGATGGTTTCTCAACTCTCCTGTTGACAATATAAACATCCTTTGCATTAACATAAACAAAAAAATGTTTTGGAAACCTCGCATCACAACGGTTGCTAGGGCGGCCTCAAAGAAACTGGGAGTTCTGTTTGGGCTGCGAGACTTTTTTTCCTCTTCTCAGTTAATTTAGGTATACAAGGGTCTCATCCGCCCTTGTATGGAGCACTGCTCTGGGGGGATCTGGTTTCACCCGGTTTTTTGGATAGGGTCGAGTCAAAGGCCAAAAGGCTTATAAACTATTCTGTACTTTCCAGCTCATTTTACTCTCTATCTTTTGCGGCGCGATGTTGGTGCTTTATCTCTTTTCTATAGGTACCGCAGCGGCAAGTGCTCGAGTAAACTTACCACTCGCGTATCGTCACCTTTACGACGCCCTCATAGCACAAGGAGTGCTATGTCTGCGCATGAGTTTTGTGTTGATATTAGCAACTCCAGGCTTATCCGCTGCGGTGCTTCCTTCTTTCCTGTCACCTCTGTTTTGTGGAATTCTCTTCCGTCTTCTGTGTTTCCAGTTGAATTTAATCTCCCTCACTTTGCAGCCTACGTATGTGCTCATCTGCGTAATTTGCGCTAGACGGTGCATTTTTGAGACGTATAACCCCCTCCTTGAATAGGGCTTTACCCATGAAAGGTTGTGACAACTGTAATATATATATATATATATATATATATATATATATATATATATATATATATATATATATATATATATATATATATATATATATATATATATATATATATATATATCTATATATATATATATAATAATAATTTATATATATATATATATATATATATATATATATATATATATATATATATATATATATATATATATATATATATATATATATATATATATATATATATATATATATATATATATATATATATATATATATATATATATATATATATATATATATATATATATATATATATAGGACCTTTTCTGTTTTACGACTCCGTCAGTTTTGAATTTTTTTTGTTGTTTTTTTAAATATATTTCTAGTATATGATCCTAACAATCAATTTCAGTGGTAACGGAAATATTTTAAATAATTTTTTCAAAAAAGTAATTTTTTAGTAATTTTTTGTTTTTATTTTTTTTTTGGGTGTTTTTCAAACTAAAGGAATACCCAAGGGTAAACCGCAAAGATGGCAGGAGTTGGGGTCTCTCGGCCTTCCGGGGAACGACAGGGTAGGACTATTTCCCCCCCTCCGGGGAGGGTCTCCGGAACCCCCGCTCTTTGGTATTTGGGTGTCGCGGGAGTTCCTCCTCCCCTCTCCTACGGGGTATGGAAAACGTTTCCCTCTGTTCCCCGTCGGCTCGAGCCCCCTAATATGTTTTTTTTTTTTTTTAACATAAATGTGATTTTTAAAAAATTATTTAAAATATTTCGAACTTTTGAATCATGTCCGTTACCACTGAAATTCATTGTTAGTATCATATAGTAGCAATATATTAAAAAAAATCAAAACTGACGGAGTCGTAAAACAGAATAGGACCTATATATATATATATATATATATATATATATATATATATATATATATATATATATATATATATATATATATATATATATATATATATATATATAATATATATATATATATATAAGCCTGTAAAAGAATAATTCGCTGTGAGCTTGTATGTTCTCATTATTACTTTGAATTAAAATGCAAGATACATCCTATTAAGGTTTGTATATTTCTTTCGTGTTACAAAGATGTTATGTCTCCGTTTATAAAGAGGACTTTTGTTTCCACTCTTTTTAAGGTGATAAAACTGGATTTACACCAGCAGTAAACACAAGAAGACACTCAGAGGGCTCTCAAATTTAGGAGAACTTCAAAGAAGCTTACTCGAACGAGTGTGAATCGTGAATCAATTGTTATGTGTCCTTTGAACAACAGTTACACTCTTTTCTGTTATGATAGCTGTTTATAGGTTTTTCTATTCTTACTGATCAATTATGAGGAAGATTATGTTGAAAATTCTAGAATGAAAGGGTGATATTGCGTTAATGCTTTGATGAAGAATAGATGGCGGGTCATAACAAAAAGGTTTATTAAATGTATATATCTATTAATTAACTGAATCACCAATAATGTGAATGGATTTGAAAATTTTAGTGAATGTCTAAAGACTCTAAACTGTGTAATGGGATTTTTGAGTTCCTCTCAAAGGAAGTTATGTGGAGTAGTTTTATATTTTATATTTATATATTTAAATTTGGGTGAATAAAGGTTTTGATCTTCAGCTTAACAAGTAACGGACGAATGTTGTAGAGACGATGTCACCAAGGGATCGTTGAAATGAATCTATGGCATTTTCAAATTGGTTTATTATGCCTTCTTGGATGAAGAGAGATTTTGATGACTGAGTTGCTATCTGATCATATGTTAATATTTCTTTTGATGTTCTGTATTTTATATTTGTCACATATAAGAAAATCACTCCTTTTATAGAAAAGTGACACTAGTCGAAATTAAGCATTTTCAAAAAAAAATAATCGAAAAAAACTACCTAAACGACCTATTCTAACATCGTCAGTTTTTACGCTTGTAGTTCCGCCCACTTATTCTCTCTCTCTCTCTCTCTCTCTCTCTCTCTCTCTCTCTCTCTCTCTCTCTCTCTCTCTCTCTCTCTCTCTCTCTCTCTGCTTCCAATATTTTACTTCACAACAGTGTCTATACCAACGTAAAGTACCAAAAGGATTATTAAATCTGTTAAAAGTCTTGGAAAAAAATTTGAATTCTCTTTTTATTCTTTCTTTTTTTTGGGGGGGGGAGGAGGGTGTAAGGAGGGAAATTTAAATGTGATTAAATAATCTCATAAAAATAGTCTTAAAAATTGTCTCAGAAATGTAATCCTCAAATTTTATTTCCCAAATGAAAAAGGTTTTGTTCGAACACATTCTCTCTCTCTCTCTCTCTCTCTCTCTCTCTCTCTCTCTCTCTCTCTCTCTCTCTCTCTCTCTCTCTCTCTCTCTCTCTATAGGAAAATAAATAGGAAAAATATATAGGAAAATAAATTATAAAATTATCCGTTCATTGCAATTAGTAGACATTTTTGTGATGAATATTTTTTTTTCATTATAATTCATCTGGAAAGAGCGTCAGATGTCATGTGGTGTTATTTATTCTTAAGAGTTTTATGCGTTTTAACGCCTTTAAGTAGTCGAATGTCTTCAAAGCATTATTAGGTTTTAATACATAAATTAACACATACCATTTAAGAGTTTCTTCCATTTGAAACGAATAACATACAGAGACGTACCACAGTATATTGTTAAAAGGGAAATAATGAGGGTATTATCTATATATATATATATATATATATATATATATATATATATATATATATATATATATATATATATATATATATATATATATATATATTATATATATATAGAGTTTATATTTATATATATATATATATATATATATATATATATATATATATATATATATATATATATATATATATATATATATATATATATATATATATATATATATATATATATATATATATATATATATAGATATATATATATATATATATATATATATATATATATATATATATATATATATATATATATATATATATATATATATATATATATATATATTTATATATATATATATATATATATATATATATATATATATATATATATATAGGAGAATATATATATATATATATATATATATATATATCAGTGGCGACTCCAGTAACTTTATATTTAAATTATTTTCGCTCTCTCTCTCTCTCTCTCTCTCTCTCTCTCTCTCTCTTCTCTCTCTCTCTCTCTCTCTCTCTCTCTCTCTCTCTCTCTCTTCTGCTCCTCTCTCTCTCTCTCTCTCTCTCTCTCTCTCTCTCTCTCTCTCTCTCTCTCTCTCTCTCTCTCTCTCTCTTTCTGTCTGTCTGTCTGTCTCTCTCTCTCTCTCTCTGTCTCTCTCTCTCTCTCTTCTCTATATATATATATATATATATATATATATATAGTATATATATATATATATATATATATATATATATATATATATATATATATATATATATATATACTATATATTTAAGTTATCCTATCTAAAACGTTTTCATTAATTGATAGTTGATTCTATGATTAACTGTAATAATATTTCAAATTATTCTTTTTCTTCCATTATTCTAAAGTATTTTAGTAATTTCTTTATTATTTTCTTTGTTTTATTTTTTATTCTTTGTTATAAAATTATTATTTATTATGTATAGTATTTAAACTTATTATTTATAAACATAGTATTTATAAACAATTTTATACTCTAAATTCACAGACACCATATCCGCCATTCGATTTGGGCACGAACTGGCGCCAGTTTTAATTGGTTAAAAGTGTTATTTAATAGAGGTTATTCTCTCTCTCTCTCTCTCTCTCTCTCTCTCTCTCTCTCTCTCTCTCTCTCTCTCTCTCTCTCTCTCTCTCTCTCTCTCTCTGATGATGATGATGACCCAAAATTCTCTTCTTAAAGATCATAATGGACAGAAACACAATGTACATAATGGACATAAAAGTAGACAACGCTGTGTTCCAATTAGCATCCCCATTTCAGATACTAGAGAAATTACCTCTTGTTTTATATAATTTATTAGTATATAGAAATTGAATACATATTGAACTATATATAATAAAAATTTATGTGTATCTATGTTATTAAATGATTAAATTGTAAATTTTCTTATATGAATAAAATTTTTGAATGAATAATAGAATGGACAAATATTCTGATATTCTACTTGTATTTTCATTTATTTCTTTAATTATTTTTGTTTTGAGAACTGAAGATAATCATAGATTTGATCTAAACGTTTTTGTTAATTGTTCCATAGTTCTGTCCTTCTTCTTCAAATTAGATTGTTTTGTTCCTCTTCATTTATATCTTCTGAAGGTCTATAAAATAGGTTTCTATTCATTCTGTCTTAATTTTCCAATATAATCAATTTATATGTTTTAATGTGTATGTTTGTGCTGTCACTGCTACGTATACGTATACGTGTGTGTGTGTGTGTGTGTGTGTGTGTGTGTGTGTGTGTGTGTGTGTGTGTGTTTATATTTTTGCGAAGAGAGGTACAAGATTCGAATAGTTTGGTTTATTGATTTTATAAGTTTTCAAATGCTTTGTCAATTCGTTCTTTCCTTGTTTTTATTCTGTTTCTTTTTCAGAAGCAAAGCTCTTGTCCCTTGAAGAGTATTCGGAAGGTGAATAAAGAAGCTAAATTCTTGAATTTGAATAATTTCATTTCATTTGCACTTTTAAATGCTACAGCTCTGCATTTTCCTTCATAAAATTATATTAATTATAAAATCGTTTTCTCAATTAACTAAATTTTTAGATTCCTAAAACCTTAGAATAAAAATAGTGTTAGATTCGTCATTTCAGAGGCAAAAATTCTAAATTTTTCACGCGAAAATGACATCACAATTTAAAAACTTGACCAAATATTTAGTCACCCTTGATATGATTAAATATTGAGATGTAAACAAACAGAATGTGAACAAAACTATATATGTAGCTACCATTGGTAAATCATGTTTATGTTCTGCCCTGTAACTCGTGTTAATATATATATATATATATATATATATATATATATATAATATACTATATATAATATATATATAATTAATATATATATAATTAATAGAAAATTTATCAATCGATACATATGGCTTTCTATATGATATAAAAGAGTAAAAAAAAGAAAGCAGAAAGGGTGCGGGGTAGGTTTGTTTGTGTTGTTGGTCGGTATAGGTGTGATAGGATTGTGAAGAAAGCAGTGTTGAAGTTTATCAAACTAGTAGATGGGAGAGGAACAGTGAGGTTCCAAGAAAGAAGGTATTCGTGGAAGAAGAAGGAGAAAAAAAAAAAAAAAAGAAAAAAAACCACATTATCCATATATAAAGGAAAGGAAAGGGAGATGTGTGTGAATGTAATAATTACAGAGGTATTTCTAATTGACCATCTTGGCAAAAGTATACAAAGAATACTTTGAAAAGAAAGATGCAAAGTGATGAAGTGGGCAATTGTGCAACCCAGACTTGCGAGAAGGAGGCACAGTTATGGGGTACAGGGCGAATAGAAGCACCACAGATCTGATGTTCGCCTCTGAGAAATGATAACGGGAAAAAGATAATAGAAGTATAACAAAAAGGCATACAATCTCGATTTATAGATCTGAAGAAAGGCATTCGATTCAGGTTCTCGCGGGAGGTGACCTAGGAAAATTGTTCGAGTTTAAAACGGGGTACCAGGAAAGGAGGAGAAATTGTTCGAGGGGGTTTTAGAGAAAGATACAGAGTTGTGAGTGGTTTACTTAAGAAAGGTTTGGAGAAGTATGTTAAAAAATGACAAAAATGTATTAGTAAGAACTGGGATAGGAAAACGAGAAGTGGTCTTGAGGTGGGAGGCTGGCCAGTTAAGCAGGAAGTTTTATTGTCACCAATTCTGTTTGTAAGCATATTATGGATGTTAGTTAATTAGGGCGTGAGGGAGGGGTTGGAAGGACTTGAATGGAGATTATGATGGTATGCGGATTGATCCTGGCTTCATGGAGTGAAGACAGAGATAAAACTGAGGAGGGTGGTGTTGGCGTGTTGATTAGTAAACTGAAAGGAAGCGACTGTGCGTATGAACGTAGAAAATAATAAAACTGAGGATGTTATGGTGATATAGTAGGAGAGGAGGGATAGAAGGTTGGGTGGTGGAGTGATTGTTTGTGGTTTTATTAAACCCTATTAGAGGAGATACAATATCCTGAGGGGAATGTTAGGTAGAGAGGAGGAAAGTTGCCCTTTGGAGATTGCTAAAGCAGTAATTGAGATAAGTACGGGAGAACAGGGTAGGCTTATTGTCCATCATCAAGGGATAATGAATATTAGAGGGGACGGTGAGAGATTTAATTTTCGAACATTTTTAACACCGTTCTTCTCTATGACGGAACGATGGAAGTTATTTGACAACAAGAGAGGGAGCAAGAGTACAAGACTGCTGAAAATGCTTTGAAATGACAATGTATTGAGAGCATGCCGGAAAGACAGGAGCAAGGGATAGAGTGAGAAAAACGAAAAGAATTAGAGAGATAGGAGTAAATAAAGTAATACCTATATAACAATAGTAGATTTAGCAAAGACTAAGGTGGTGGAGAACATTTGGATAAGGATGATGGAGGTGTAGCTCACGTGGACAGGGTTTGGCCAGGAGGAGGTGGGACTGGACCGGAAGGAGGCGACCAAGGGAAAAACCATGGAGATCCGCTAGAAATTTCGCTGAGAAGACAATCAAAGCTGCCATTCATGATTTCAGCTGATCGAAAAGAACGGTCGTGGAAGTAAGAACGGGACTGGAAGAAAGGTGGTTGGCCGTCTTGACAGGCTCATAGTGAACCTTCCTGCGGAGCAGAAAATGTTAAGAAATGGTAAGAATATATAATTATATAATTATATATATATAATATATATATATATTATAATATATATATAGACTATATATAGATATATATATATATAATTATAAATAAAGCCCTGCTTATGGCAACATCAATAAAGGTAAAGAAAATTGCCTCCTCTGTGGTCGAACCAACGCATGTTACACACTGAGACCGGACATACTCGGAATCTTCTACCGGCGATCTGAGCCATCCTCTAAGTCCACAAAAAAAAGTTAATCAAAAAGAAACAGCTTTCAAACGACCGAGTCCTTAAGGGATCAAATAATTTCAACAGTTTTCTTTTCACCCCTTGTGTCCTTCCTCGTCTGGATATGATAGGTTGCAAGGAATGCTAGAAAGACCGCAAACGAAAATCTGAACAGGAAATAAAAAAAACTATTGTTGGGAAAGTAAAGAAAAATTGCCTCCTCTGGGGTCGAACCAATGCATGTTGCGACTGAGACGGACATACTTCGGACGCTCTCGGGGGGAATTTCTCTAGCCGACTGAAGCCATCCCTCTAACCAAAAAGGTTAGAATTCGAAGAAAACAGGCTTTTTCAAACGACCGAGCTTCCCTTCAAGGCGTATCAAGTAGGTTTCACCCTGTCCTTCCCTCGTTCTTGTAGAATTTAATAGATTGCAAATTACTGCAATAGTTCCGGCTGCGTTTTGAATTTTGTTATAATTAATAAACGAATTATTTGTGGGAAGGTAAAAGAAAATTGCATTTTTTTTTTGGTTTATAGGTTGGCTCAGTCGATTTTAGTAGAGCGTCCCGACCCTATGTCGGGGCTCAGTCGCACAACATGCGTTGGATTCGACCCCAGAAGAAAAAGCAATTGTAATTACGAGGCGAGCGTAAAGCCACATAGAGTCTTCCGCGCTTCAGCGGCGGGTCTATTGGCAGTTATTGCATCTATAATCTTAAGAACGGGGAAAGGACAGAGATGAAAAACCTGTTTTGAACCCTAGCTTTGAAGGGGAGCCTCGTTCGTTTAAAAAGCTGTTCTTAAATGCTAAGCTTTTTGGGTTTTAGAGGGATGCTCTCTAGTCGGTTTTAGAGCGCCGGGTATAGTCGGTCTTATGTCGCAACATGCGCTTGGTTCGACCCCAAGAGGAGGCACAATTTTTTTCTGTTACCTCCCACCACAATATTTTTATTTACTAATTTACAAAATTATTTTTAAGCTTTGCGGTCATTGCAGTATTTCCACTATTAAATATATATATATATATATATATATATATATATATATTTATATAATATATTATATATATAATATATTATATATATATATATTATAATATTTATATATATATATAATATATATCATCATCACTCTTAATAAATATGGGTTTTAAAATATTTTGTAGGTTCAAATTTATTTATAAATTTTATTTAATTTTTGGCAAATTAAAAAGAATAGGCACATGTAGGCTACTTAGCTATACCAGTATAATTAAACCTATTAGAAAATACTACGTTGGTAAAGCTATTTTTTTGTTTGCTAATATTTACTTGACTTGGTTATTATATTGTTTTGACTGCTCATAATTCTCTCACAACAGAATACAAACGATCGTGTATCATTGCATTTAAGAATTTTAGAGGAGGGGGGAACCGAACGGAAATATTGATTAGGAATCTGTACTAAAAAGAATCTAAATTTTAAGCCTTTTTTTTTTTTTTTTTTTTTTTTGGAAAACCTTTTTTTTTTTTTTTGTGCAGATCATATGATTGTCTTAAAAGGTCTAAAAAAGACTTTACAGAAATGGCGCCCAGTCTCAATCTCCCTTAACATTTAAATAAATGTTAAGGGAGACTGAGGACGAAAAAAAAACATTAACTTTAAAGGAAAGTACCTAAAGGCTTAATGAAAAATAAATAAATAAATAAATAAAAAAAAATAAAATAAATAAATATATAATAATTAATAATAATATAATAATAATAAAATAATAATAATAATAATAATAAATAATAAATTAAATAAATAAAAATACTTATTTTTCTAATAATAACTACTAATAATAATAATAATATAATAATAATAATAATAATAATAATAATAATATAGTAGTAATATATATAATAAATAATAGATAATAATAATAATAATAAAAAAAATAATAAAAATAAAAATTAAATAATTAATAAAATAATAATAATTAATAATAATAATAATAATAATAATAATAATAATAATAGATAATAATAATAATGATAATGATAATGATAATGATAATGATAAAATAATAGTAATAAAATAATAATAATAATACATAATAATAATATAAAAAAATTAAGATAATATAAAACAGAAGAAAAATACGAAGTTTGTGAAACTTTAAAATTTTATGCTCCCTAAAAATTATAGTAATAAAAAAAAGATTTTCATGAATTTAATTAACAAAAAAATAAACTTCCCAATATTGATGTTTTAATTAACTAAAGTTATTATTTCATTTAAGACCTTATTTTATTGTTATTATTTTTTATTATTATTATTTCATTATTATATATTATTATTATTATGATAATTTATTATTATTATCTATTATATGTAATGATATTTATTATTAATTATTGATGCTATTGTTATTATTATTAATATTATTGATTATTATTATTATTAATATTTATTATTTTATTGCTATTCTTATCGATTATAAATATTATTAAGGGTATTGACTTTGCCATTATATATATTATTATTATCATATATTATTATTAATTATTTATATTATTATGATGATTATTATTATTATTTGTTTATTATTATTTATTATTTATTATTATTATTATTTTATTTTTATATTATTTATATATTTTCATAACTATAAATTATTATGATATTATTATTATGATATTATTCATAACCTGATTATAATCGGCTATCACTGGCCAAGTACTAGGGTTATCGCCTTGATACAAGCTTTTTCTTATTCCAAAGAACAATTAAATAGGTCTTCACTTAGGCAAAATTGTCCTATGCTAAACTGAGCACTTTCTCCTTCAAGATAAGGAAATTTTGTTCAAAAAAATATATTTTAAAAAACCTTTACTATATAGTCTTGTTTATCCTCACCTACTCTATTGTCTTCAGTTATGGGTGTGTGCAAGCGTGAATTACCTGCTACAACCTCTAATTGTTATTGCAAAAGAAAATAATTCGTGTAATATCAGGGCCCGAAACTACCGTGAACACACACCCACTGATTCAAAAATTGTCAATACTTAAATTAATGATATTTTCATACCTCTAACAGTAGTATAGTCACATCTTTTAAATTCACCCCAAAGTGAATGCAAATGATCGGTTTGACTAACGATATTTGTACAAAACCAAACCTTTAAGAACAAAACAATCCGTAGCACAATTCCCATACCTTAGACCAAATTCCAAAATTCACCCTAACGAAATCGCGGAAGGGCCA
>JABUQX010120016.1:0-10000 GCA_015478945.1 Trachelipus rathkii | reverse complement strand
ACTCTTTATTTAATATGCAACTTCTTTATTCTTGTTATTTACTATTATTATTTATTTATTTTTTTTTGGTTTATTATTATTATTATTATTATTATATTATTATTATTATTATTATTATTAGTTATTATTATTATTATTATTATTATTATTATTATTATTTTATTATTATTATTATTATTATTATTATTTTTATCATTATTATTATCATTATTATTATTATTATTTATTTTATTTTTTTATTTATTATTATTATTATTATTATTATTATTATTATTATTATTATTATTATTATTATTATTATTATTATTATTATTATTATTAATTATTATATTATTATTATTATTATTATTATTATTATTAAAATGTTATTAATTTGAAGGAGAACTGAATTTACAATCCAATTAATGTTTAGATGACCCCTCGGATGTTTTTTTCTTTTTTCTTTTTTTTTAACGAAACACATTGTTAGTGACTCATTTTATAACAATTTAGGGTATAAATTTAAAATTTATGCAAAAAAAAAAAAAAGTTAGGGGAAAAATGAATGTAGAACGGACGAGAAATTAGATTTTGTAAAATGATGTCGAGACCAATCGTGAAAATGAGTTCCAATAAATTATATATTTTTTTTATCTGAACTGTTTGGATTTGACGTTAAATTTTGGATTAAATTTAAACCAAATATTACGAAACTACTTTATAAAATCCGATATCAGCTTTAAAAACTTCATATCTAAGACGGAAACTAATGCTAACATTTCCATTGACACTGTAGCATGGATATGGAGTCGAATGAAAGAGAATTCAACACCGATTTTGGATCATGTTCGGATTCAGATGTCAACTACTTTGGTTTCTCCGACTCCGGTTCCCCAAAAATTTACCGATTTCTCGATTTTGGACTCCAATTCCAATCCCGATTCGAATTTGAGTCTTGCTTTCTTTTTGCGGAAATAAATGATGATAAATGTGAGAAAAAATTTTTCCTATTACTTCCCTATTTAAAAAATAAATTAGTGAAGCTACTTTATTATAAGTAACATATCTTTTCGGCGTGGATTTTGTTCTCACATTTTCTCTAATTTATTCCAACGATTCATTAGAGACTTCTTTTTTTCTTTTTTTTTTCAATATATCAACACTCCAGCAATAATAATTTTCCAACCCCTATAGCGGGATAGAGAAAAACAATTGAGTAACAAGCCAGTGTTTATGGGTTTTTTAGGAACTCCCGTGTCTGACGACCCAATACCGAAAGTGCGGGGCTATGGCTTCAATCGCAGAGAAATGGTATTCATTGGTGGAATCAGTTCCAGCCCCTCGGCATTCACCGGAGGAGTTAAAAGAAATGTTAATGGACGACACTGAATGCATGGAAACAATTAAACCATCATTTTGTAGACCAAGCAGAATACTTTGGGGAAGGCCTGTAAGTGTAGTGGTGCACAACAGAGATTTGCAAAAAAAAAAAAAACTAAATAACGAATAAAATTAACTTAAAAATAATTAGTTTTTTAATAAAAAATTATCAGGAAAATATTAGTCCATAGTGGTTAAAAACTATTTAAAGCAAATGAAATTTTGAATTTGTATAGGGAATTCATATATATACAGAATTAAAATATATATATTATTTAATTTATAATAATAAAGACCATCAAGAAATGATAGGAATAATTCTAATAAATCCTAGATTAACTGAGTTAATGATCGTTATATATTATAAATAAACTAGGATAATAAAGTGTCCAATATATTATATATAATTAAATATATGATATATAATATTTATTATATAATATATATATTATTATATATATCTTAATATATAATATATATAATATATATATTATATAATATTATAATCATTCACTATACCATCCATATACTCATATATCATAATCTATTCTCTCCAAAGTAACTGGGTATACTATAACTAGGTGTAAGGATTATTTGACGACTCTCATGCTACATTTTGGATATTTACAGAAATTAGTAAGATGAAGTTATATATTATAAATTATTCATATACGGCGTAAATATATCTAATAAGAATTATTGTTATATATATTAAGCCCAGGACTTAACGGGCCTCCTTCTATATATTATACCTCATATATATAGATTTGTATAAGTAATGATGAAAACTATCGTCGCTGTATACAAATAATCATATCATACCTACCTTAGCGGTAGCTTTCACTAGTGAGTACACGTCAGACGGACACTATACTCACTTATTAGGCTATCTCTATCTTAGATATGTAGGGTTTCATTCCTTATATATAGTTCACTAGGATGTAGGCCATACAAATCTCACATATACTAACTCTCACTTACATCATAAATCCCCTCATGACCTATTTAATATCTAACTCGACTTATTATTAGTGACTGATACTCCTTTTTTCTTCCTACGTCCGGGTATACCTCGTACTTCACTGAGGGCCAAAAGCGTTCTATAACATCCTCGTGGCTCTTACACAGGCAATAACTCGCATTAATCGCAGCTCTCAAGCGACTATACCATATCACGCAGATTGTGTCACTTTTACGCTAGTCGCTACACCAGGAGCGCGATTGAAATTCAACTGAAACACAGAAGACGGAAGAGAATTCCACCCCCAGAGAGTAATTCCACAGAACAAGAGGTGACAGGAAAGAAGGAAGCACCGCAGGGATAGCTGGAGTTGCTACACTCACCACAATATCAGACACAAACTCTATGACTCGACCAATGACTAGCAATCTGGCTTTTTACTCGACTAATGAGGGCGTCCGTAAAAACTATAACGTATACCGCAGTCCTGTTACACATAGAGCCCAAACCATCTAAAAAATGCACTTTCATTTATTCTTCTCATTTTACTCCTTTCTTTCACACCAACTCAACTCACTAGTGAGTCATTCCTCTTTTAATTCAATTTTCTCACACCTAACACACAAAGAATTGTTCATCTAACACATCTGTATTTAGATCTACACCTCTTATTCCAGAGTATCCCAGTTAAGAGTTTTATCACATCCGAGCACTTGCCGCTGCTATACATAGCACAGGTAACAACCATACCCTCATGTAAGACCCTGTTGATACTCAAGACTTAGCCTTTACATCCACAAATTACTTTAAATGCTCCAGGCCCACCCTTCCCTACCATTCACAACTTTAAACTTATACTACATCGTGCATCATCCGTTCGCCTTATCATTCCAACATATATACTAAATTATTTAAAACTCAGACACCTTGTTCCAGCTTTCACCATTCTAACAAACTCACACCGAGGACTTGTCCTCACCCACAAACCAGAACCTTACACTTATTGACGTTTACTTTTGCCGAAGTACCACTCCACTTAGAACAAGATGATTTTAACAAGCACACCAACCTATGCGCGCCGGCCGAAACCGATAGAAGAGAGATTAACACTGAGCTGGGATAATGACTCCAGAATCACTACTTTTTGCAAATATACTTCACTCAATGCTTCAACTTTTGGCCTTTGACTCGAACCCTATCGCAAAAAGCCGGGTGAAACAGATTGATCTGCCCCCAGGCAAGCGTCACAATGCTAACCATTAGCAAGTGCGGATGATAAGGATACGCCTATGTTACCTATAAATTAACTGAGAAGAGGAAATATAAAAAGTCTTCGCAGCTACCAAAACTCAAGAACTCCACTAAGTTTCTTTAGATGCCATAGCCTATATACCTAGCTCAAATTAACCGTTATATATATATATATATATATATATATATCTTATATATGTGAATGAGCAGAATATAGGGTTTCCAAAACATTATTTTTTGTTTTATTATCAGTTTAATGCAAAGGATGTTGTATATTGTCAAAAGGAGAAGTTTTAGAGAAACCATCAAAAGAGATTAGAAAGTTAGAATAGGTGTATCAAGGTAGGGAGATCTGTAAGAAGTTGAGTTTTATTTTTAAATGAGAATTAAATTTCCAGAGGTTTGAGACGACCCCACCCGGATATAATGATTCTAGAGTAATGCAGCGAGTGAATAATAGAATTCGGAAAAAGAATTAAAGCATTGCCATGCCGATAGGAAGTCAAGAAAAGACTCGGACGTGGCAGTATATCGAATAGCGTATGGCTACATGCGTGCATCGTACAGGGAAACTCGAGTCATCGGACTCGAATTGAGTAGCTAGAGTTAGAATGGTATACCGGGTGTAACCATTAATGAAAAGTAGGGAATTAAAGTAGGAGATAGACATAACCCTGAGTTTAGCGCACTAACTGACACAAATTAGAAGAAATCAGTGCCTATCCATACATACAGCCGATATGGAACAATTTGAAAGAAAGCAGAACATAAGCTATAAGAAGACAAAGAACGAAGGTCAGGAAAACCCTCGAAGTTTGTTGAGCTTGGATAGTCCAGTCAATAGCGTCTGCTTATTAACAGTTTACGATAAAATTCTCTTGGTGCTATATTGTCTTTTTTGAATAATGCGTCACAGAGCGCAACGCACACTCTAGAGTCTCCCCCGGAGTTTTGCGGACGAAGAAAAAATCTAAAATATAAAATCAGTTAAGATTTAGGGGAAGTTACATCACCAGATAGACCTCGAACGCCTGAAGCTGTAAATTTTGGACAAAATTAAATATTACAGGAGAGAAAAAATTGGGATATTGGCGATTAACGCTTGATAGATACTCGAGAAAATGAAAAAGTTGGAGAAGTAAGAGTTTCAAGATCTTAGAAGATAATACAAGATTAGAGAGCAAACTAATTAATCTAGGGCTCGATAGTAAAAGGAATTTACATAATGCAAGAACTACCTTTTTAATCTTCTGCAAACAGGTTTGTGGAACATATACAGGCGCTCTCCCCACACTTGAGGCAAGTTGCGTGTCAGTACATTGAAACGGCATAAAGATTCGATAGAATTTGTGAGACGCAGGGGAATGGAGTTGGGCCCAGCACGGAAGCACACTCCCTCATGCTAAACTCGCGGAAGGAATGCGGGTGAGACTTTTAGCGTCACGGGGCCACGCCATGTGTTCACTAATAGATTACATAGGATTCAGTGAGTGGCCTCTAGTTATTACAACAATCACGATCAAATATGTGAATCACAATGGCATAAGGCTATAATACATCTGATAAGAAAGAATGGAGAGAGATATAGGAGGTGAATGTCAGATTTCAGTCCAAGGTTTAGACAGTTAGAAGGAGGCACATAATAGGACAACCAAAATGATATGGCCAAAATATATTACATTAGTATAGTTTTAGTACTAGCAACAGAACATCAGGAGCCTGATAATAACGCGCGAGAATATTTAAGATTTGCAGATGTTGCTAGGAGATGTACTATTTCAGATGTTAATTCAAGAAAGACTATTAAGTTCATAGATAAGAGAACCATAGAATAGTCAGATAGCACTTTAGATGTATAAAATGAATGATCCGCTGTTTCTCGTCGACGAGTTATTCTTCTGCACAACTTTCTCAGTTAACTGAATGAAAATTAGGCAAGAATAAATGGTGGATAGGAGAAGCGAGAATTTTCCATCCCGGTAACGCACATCATCATAGGCGACAGAAAATGAGCCGGCAGAAACAAGCACGAGATCTGAACCAAAGTAATCTTTTGAGTGAGAAGAGAGAGAAGAGAGAAGAGAGAGATCGAGAGATGAGTGAGACGAATGAAGCATAAGATAAGAGTGATTTAAGAGAGGAATTAATCATCGGGAGAGGAGAAAAGAGAGAGAGAGAGAGAGAGATAGAGAGAATTTAGTCGAAGGTGAACATTGAACCTTGTGCTTCCTATCACCAATCAACGATTATCACAGCTCCTACCTTTTCGGCTAAGAATCGCTCCAAAATAGACGTCTTACAGAAGTGCAGAGCCACGCCTCCACTTGATGAAGTATATAAGATAATACGTATGAAGACCAAGAAAAGTTCACTCCAATATCGTGTCCCGATTCAAGTGCGACCAGAAAAATCACAATACACACTATAATATTATATATATTAATATATATATATTAATATATATTATATATATATTAATATTAATATAATATAATATATTAATATATATTTATATATATATATATATTAATATATATTATATTTAATATTTATATATTATAGATATAATAATATATATAATTATATTTATATATTATATATATTATAATATCTATATATTTTATATATATATATATATAATATATTATATTAATATAATATATATATATATATATTATAGTATATTATAGTATTTATATATATATAATATAATATATATATATTATATAGGTTAATATATATATATATATTTTTATAAGTTTATAATTATTAATTATAGATAATATTATATATTATATATATATAAGAGATATAAAATTAGTAAAGATATTATGAAACATACAACATAGCAAATATATTAGGAAAGGTGAGGTATATATATATAATATAATATATATATTAAATATATATATTAATATTATTAATATATATATATTAATACTATAATAATATATATATTAATTAATTATATTAATATATATATTATATTTTATTAAATATATATATTAATTAATATATATATTATATATTAATAAATATAATAATAGATAATGTATATGTGAATATATATAGATATATATAATATATATATATATATTATATAGATATATATTAATATATATATTTTCAGATAGGATATGATAGATAGGAGCTATAGATATATATAGAGAAATAAATATATATTATTGGATATATGAAGAGAGAGAAAAGAGATATATAGATAGTAAGTAGATGAAAGATATAGACGAGTATAAGTGAAGATAGTAGGACTAGAGGACTATATATAACTAATATATATAGAGATATAGATAGATAGATTATAGTTATATAGATATATGTATAGATGATAATGAAGAGAATATATATAGAAGAGCACGTATATATATATATATGTTACATTATAGTATAATGATTATTTATATATATATATATACTATTTATATATATATGATTAAATAATAATAGTATTACTTTGTGGGTCGCCAATCTAGTAATATATATAATATATTAATATATATTTATAGATATTAATATTAATATTTATTACTATATATATATATTTATATTTATGATATATTTATAATATATATATATATATATATTATATTATAATATTATAATTTAAAATAATATATATAATAATATAATTAATATTATTTATATTATAATATATTAATATATGATTATTTATATATATATATATTATTATATAATAATTAATATATATATATATATATATTATAATATATATATATATATATATAATTTTTATATATATAATATATATATATATATATTAATATATATATATATATATTATTTAATGTATATTATAATATATTATTAATATATATGATATATAATATATTTAATATAATTAATATATCAGTAGTAGCATATATAATATATATATATATATATATATATATATAGTATTATATAATATATAGTTAGATATAGGAGCGTATATATATACATAGTATATATAAATATATATATAAATATAGGGCAAAAATTATCAAAGAGAATTTGGTATATATATACTTATACTTATATATATACTTATATATTTATAATTTACTTTAAATATTAATTTTTAAAATTATATATTCACCAGGTATATATATATATATAAGTTTCTAATGGAATAATATTATCATTATACATAGATATATTACCAGGCCTAATTATAATATATAAGGGCCGATACATATCTCTCACCAGTATAATATATATACCCTACCTATATTAATATAATCATATACTACCTTATATATTTATATTATATATATATATATATATATATATAGCTATATATATAGAACCATGAGAGTATATGGTAGTCATATGTTGGTAATTTTAAGAGGTATTTCTTATATACATAGTGATATATATATACATATGTATTATATATATATATATATATAATTTAAATAATATAAAGTGTATAAATAAGTTAATTACTATGATTAAGTGAATGAAAGGGCTCATATATACGTATATATCTAATACCGTAGTAACAGTTGTGATTTGATGTACTATAATCTCAAACCTCAGTATATATAATGTGAGTAAATAGTAATTTATTAGTGTGTATACATTATTATATATATATATATATATAGGTACAATTATATATAGGCGAATCTATTCATACTTTCCTCACTCAATATTATAAAGTTCTTAGTAAAAGAACATATATTATATATATAATAATATACCTAGTGATATATACGAGCCTCAGTTAATAATATTATAGTATAATATATATATATATAATTTATATTTATATATATATTTATATATTATTTGAACTAAACTTATATATATATATATAAGTATTTTAATATAATTAATACTTATTTACATGTATATATATATATACAAAATAAGTACATTTTGTCAATAACAGATATATATCTATAAAAAGATAAAATATAAATATAAAATTAAACTATAGCTCTATGAAAGATAAGATGTATATTAAATATATAAAGTAATAGATATATATATATATATTATATTATAATTATAAATTTTTTTTTATCTGTAAGTAACATAATAATATATTATATATATATATTTATAATTATAAGATATATTAATTTTGATAATTATATATATTAATAAGAGTAATATAATATCCTTATTAATTTATAATATAACAAATTTAATTTGATGTAAATTCTTATCTTTTTTCTTTCTTCACAACTTCCTCTATTACTCCAAGATTGGGTAATGAAGTGCTAAATGTTACAAGAGATGGGATCTCGGAGATATTATAAAGGAGCTTGCAAGCTAGGAGAACATGACAAACGTCGAATACAAGATTAACAGCACAGATATAACGCTGTCTCCTTTGTTACCATTGAATTAGATGAGAGCTCGTCACAGACAGAATTACATGTCCTATCCAATTACGCTTTTTCATTTGAGAGAGACGGCGGCACGACCTTCACTATGGTAAATCGTCCAATGTAAGGGTTCATCCCCTGGGCCAGGTGGGCCACAACCATTGGCCCCCATACAAAACCGCGCCATTCTCTCCTATCAGTGCACCTTTATTCTCCGCCTCTGCCAACTTCACATCTCTTCTCCTTTCAGACATTCGGTCCCCGACTCAATCCACTTTCTCGTTCGTCTCCCAGCCCAGTCGGTATCCAACACAAGTCTACTCCTTACTTATACATACCGTCTTTTAATCCAAGCCTTACTATTACATATACATCCTTGGTACACTACAATAGACCAAACAAAACATCTCAACATACTTTCATTTATTCTTATTTTCATTTACCCCTTTCTTCACTCCACTCCTCACTCTCTTTTACGTTCTTTCCTCCTCTTTGATCAATTATCGTACCTATTAGTATATGTACTACCTATATAAATAAATAATGAAGATTTATATAATTTTTGCTTGTTATATAGAGGTGTTTTTGCCTTTCAAGTAGGAATAATTCTCTCTCTTACTTCTCTCTCATATACTCTCTCTCTTATCTCTCTCCTCTCTATCTCTCTCTCTCTCTCTCTCTCTCTCTCTCTCTCTCTCTCTCTTCTCTCTCTCCTCTCACTTGGCGCTCACTTTTGTTGCTACAACAGATTAACGGCCGAAGAAAGGAGCGCTCGGTCTTTCTTCTCTGAGACTTTCTTCGTCGCCTTCGTCGGCAGCAAAGAAAAATTCTCAGTCAGATAAACGTCAACATCTTTCATTTCGTCCCGACGCGCAAAATGACACCTGCCGTACAAATTAATTGGACAGCTTCATATTTTACATTTTTACTGTAAATACGATTTTAGCTCTCTACTCTCTATTTATCTCTACTCTCTCTCTCTCTTCTCTCTCTACTCTTACTCTCTCTCTCTCTCATCTCTTCTCAACTAACACACCATCAATCAACTCACACATTATCTCTACTATCTCTCTCC
>JABUQX010120015.1:10000-22208 GCA_015478945.1 Trachelipus rathkii | reverse complement strand
ATTATTATTATTATTATTCCACATAGATCTCACAACACCTATAACGCGGGCGATCACTTTGCCTGCAGGTTCACAACTAGAACATTGGTTGGTAAATTGTTCTCTACCAGACACCTATACATTACGTAATCTGTTACGCTCAAGGGATAGCCAATCAGAGAACTGCATTTGCTAACCCATCACGAACAGCCAATGAAATTCGAGGAATGACTCATTAATCTTATTATATCTTTTGACACATGTGAAGGTAACGAGATTTATTACTTTGTTACCCTATATCTTTGACACATGAGAAGGGTGCGAGATTTATTACTTTTTTCCCCTTAGGGCCTTACTTAACATCCTGTTTTATCTTAACACAGTTAGTTTTATTATTATTCCATTATTATTTATTATTGATTATTGATTATTATTATTATTATTATTATTATTATTATTATTATTATTATTATTATTATTATTATTATTATTATTATTATTATTATTATTATTATTATTATTATTATACAAACGTATATATGTATATGAACATAAACCTAACTTATACCACACCCACACACACGCGCGCACACACCACACACACACACACCCACACACACACACACACATACACACGACACACACATTAATTATTAGACACTTTACTTATACATGAGCCTGGCAATCATCGGTGACTAACTTACTGATTCACAGTAAAGTACCTAACCACAGCGTACCATAACGTAACCTATTCACACTTTTTCAAACTTATAGGCCACAATGTATAATTTTTAATTAACATATAAATTACTTACGTCGCATTTTCGAGTATCATTTCGGATAAACATAGCACAAGAAAAAGTTCTTGTTCACCTAATACTAACCAACGAATATATGCGTAACATAACAATGGTTTACACTATAATAAAGCTAAACATAGCCTCAATATGAACTATGAAAAATAATGTACAACGACAAACCTAACACAGCTTTCGCACTAATAAACTGTTAACATTAACAAAGTGTCACACTTAACACCAGTAAAGTAACTAATTTAGCATACAAAACCTATTCACATATTTTCAAGCATATCTCTACATATTAACGAATTTTACATTGACACAGTAATATTAACAACAATTTATCATAACCTGTCTATTATCATACAGACCAACAATAAACTGCAAACAATAACAAAGTTTTTATCCAACCATAACATAGAAATAAGTTCTTTAATACTGACCTACCAAATATAGCTTACACCCCGCCCTTCGGGGCTACCCCGGAGATTCGTCTTCCATCGCATCTCCTTGGGGTGATGCTCCGTGTAGTTGGCGAAGGCTCGTCGCTGAACTAATTGTTCGGTTAATGCGTAAGCATATATTCGGTAGGTCAGACCTATATAAAGAACTAAATATTTTATGTTATCGCTTTAGACCAAAAATTTGATACTCGAAATATGACTTGAATCATTAAGTTCAAGAGATCATTAAGGCGGGGAATGTGGGTAGCGGGACCTGGCAGGATGGGTGGTTGATTTACTGATTTACTGACTTTATTGCTTTAAATTCGGCTTTACTGTGATATTCTTATGATTCAAAGAACTTATTTTATGTGTATGTCAGGGATTAAACAATTTGGTGGGTTTTTGAGGTAGAGTGAGATTTTTTAAAACTATGTTGATGATTAGGGGAGTGGAAGATAGTTTGGATTATGGATATTAGACGAGGTTATGTGGATGAATTTTTGTTTAAATATTACGAAGTGATCAATGTCAAAAAAATGGTTAAGTACGTTAGCAATTATGTTCGTGTCTGTATTGATGATTAGACTGGGTTATGGCTAAATTTTTGTTAAAATATTGCTGGTGTTAATGTTACAATTGAACATAAGAATGCTAGAGAGAAATGCTTGAAAAGAGATAGTGATTAGGTTACGTATTGACGATTGTGTTAGAGTACTTTACTGTTGTTAAGTGCAGAAATTTGTTAAAAACTGTCAGTAGTTTATCGCCCATTCCTTAAGCTGTGTTAGGTTTGAGGTTGTGTACATTATATTCTTAGTTCAGGTCTATGTTATGTAGCTTTATTAATGTAAAACTTTGTTACCAATACCATCATATTCGGGGGTTAGTATATAAAGAACTTATTTTTGTGTTGATGTTTATCGAAATCCATACTCGAAACCTCATGCATCGCCCGAGTAGTCATTAGGGAGGGACTATTCGACCCCAGCCCTCAAGCTTTTTGGCCGCGGTGTTTATTCAACCTGCAGCAAACTGACACTTCTGAAACCGACCGAATCCTCTTTTACCCCAATGACCGTTTCAAGACTGACCTTGACCTTGACTGACCTTGACCTTGTACTGACGTTGACCTGACCGACCTTCACCTTGACTGACCTGACCCTTTTTGGTCCCATTTGTTTTACCTGGACCCTTTGACCTTCCTGTCTGGCCTTAGAACCTTTTTTCGATCAACCTTTTGTCTATCGTGTGGCCCTATGGGGTCTGCATGTGGCCCAACGGTAATTTTTAAGGCAACCGCATAAGGCTTGTTGTCTAGAAGACACCAGGAAATGATTCAACAACGTGGTCGGGAGCAACCCTAATTATCTTGGCAACTCACATAGTTGGGTTGGCAACCCTATAATGATTATTTGATAGGTCAATACGCAGTTAGCAACCGTTAAGATATGTACCCCACACCAATTAATTTTTCGAACGCAACCATGTTGGTCAATTATCCAATGTTGGGTCAAATTTTGGGAAACTCACCCTAAGATTTTTGGCAACCCTTTAGGGTCTATAGCCCTTATTTGTGTTTAAGATAATCTTCGCGTTACACATTCACAAATGTAAATATTTAGTCATCCAACTCAACACACACACACACACTTAACACACACACACACACTTAACATCTATATACATATCAATAATACATCTAATGACACTGTATACAACACATTCACTTATGACACTGTACATTATTACCCAGGTAAGAACACTTATACATAATTTACACTTTAATTACACACGAATACAAAAACAATACCAACCCTATTGGGTTCTTCCATGGCGTGAATCAATTTGACCCACCCTGAATTTTTTGCCATCTCACTAATTTTTCGAGCACGACTCTAAAAATTTTTTTATCGTAACCGACCTACTTTGTCCCTAGTCTCAGAAGGTGGCAATTTTGAGAACACCAAAATTAATCGGTCAACCCTATTTGAGTATTTCTACGTAACAATTTTGATGCCTACGCTTTGATGCGCTATAACTTTTGATGCGCCACCATACTTTGAGTTGCCTTCAACGATTTAAAATAGCCTCCAGTACTTTGATTAGCCTCACCTATTGATTGATGGCATCATTAGACTTTTGATGGACTACAACTTTAATGGACTCAACTTTGATGGTGCTCATCTTTGATGGACCTAATTGTTTGGTTCAGCTTTGATGACCAGATTTAATGTGGGTCAACTGTATGATGGCTTCCATATCACCTTGATAGGAGTATTGCTCCACATGATGGTTGCTACTCTCCAGGTGTCAATAAATGAGATTTAGATGAGTCCAGGTGTTGCGAGTGCCCAGGTGAGTGCCAAGGCAAGTGAGTGCTCAATGAGGTGAGCCAATGGGAGTGCCAAGGAGTGCCAAGTGAGTGCCAAAAAGGTGATCAATGCCACATAGGCGCAAATCGTGCAAGTCTGCAGAGTGCACTGAGGGACCAACTGAGTGACCACTTTTTGGGTCAGAGCCTTTCCTCTAGGCCATCCCCCAAGTGGACCGGTGTTAGGAATTAACCCTAATATGGGTGTCACCCTAGGATAAGGTATGAGATTCGATTGGGTATATTACAAGCTGCTAGATGCTTCCTACTATGAGCGTAGTTATTTTCTAAGCACTTGATACACGACAGAATAATACATCTAAAGCAGTTACACATTTGAGACAGTGAACGCACAAGTTTCTGAAGTCCCGCGACCCGCAGGTGAAGCCCCGCCGAACGGAAACCGCCGCGTGCGCCGCGCGAGGCGCCCAAGGATTACCGGCGGTGAACCGCCGCCGCGTGCGCCCGCAGGCGCAATATTCCGGTGGGAAGCGTGCTCCCGCAGACGCAATATTACCGCGGAAGCAAAAAATATGATATCAATGTAACACTATTCAAAGAACTTCTTGGTTTTAAATATACTATGAGGTCATTCTATTTTTTACTACCAATTGTACGAAAATTTTATTAAAAACATTATGATTTTTGCATACCTTAAAGCAGATAAATCAGTAAAATTTCAATTGAGGTGTACCTAAGCACCAAGGGATTAGTATGGCTTTGGGTTTACTGCTTTCCTGCTTAACTTCATGTTTTACTGCTTAACGTCAGTCAGCTGTTTTAACTGCTATTACCTCACCTATATTTCATTCAACCATACGATAACCTTAAAGCAGAGTAAATCAGTCCAAATCAATAGAGGGTGTCTACATAAGCAACAAGGGGATTAGTAGGTTGCTTTTGTTTTATCTGCTTTACTGGCTTTAACGCCATTGTTTTCACTGCTTTAATATATGTTTTACTGCTTTAAAAACTTCATATGTTTACTGTTTCACTCCGCTTTATCCAACATCGACATGTTTTACTGCTCCCCGGTAACTCATATGTTTTACTGCTTTAAGCTCATATGTTTCTGCTTTACCGCTTTAACTCACATGTTTTACTTCTTTAACTCTCTTGTTTTACTTTTTACTGCTTTAACTCATCATGTTTACTGCTTTAACTCATATGGGTACTGTTTTACTGCTTTTAGATCAATAAATTTCTACACTTTTGCAGTTTCATTTCTTTTGACATTTTGTTTTTTCTTTTATTATTTTTATTTTGTTTTAATAAACTTTTTATTTATTGTTATTATTCCCTTAATTATTTATTTTTATTATTTTTTTATTATTATATTCTAATTTCTAATTTTTATTTTGTTTTAAAATTGTAATGTAAGAAAAACAAACGCAGTGTCTGTTATATAAACATTTGATTTTAATAAAATTGTACGAAATTGTATTGAAAAAACCATATACTTACTGCTTTACACTTTAATTAAAAACCCTTCATTATTATATTCACTTGACGAGTATGGATGTGGAGAAATCCTACGTTCGGAAGTCCGCTACATGGTCCCTTGGCCCTCCCAGCTGGCCGAAGGCCCTGTCCGTAAAACCTTCCTCCTATTATTAAATATTTTAACATGGAAATGGAGATTTTGATGTGCAAAACCGCCTGTAAAAATACCTATACCCAGGTGAATTCATCCAGCGATGTCCTATCAAGGAAAAATCCTCTACAGAATATAAAACTGTGATCAATTAATCACTTGAAGGCGTGTAACAATGGATTAAATCGTCTTGCGAGCTCAATATTGACATGGCCACTGTAAATTATTGTGTTAGATGAAGTCTTAATGCACAGGAGTGAATTTGAAATAGCAGAAGCGTTTCACAGTTTATTCTCACATCTAAATATCTCGGGTTTTTCATAACACAGAATATTTTTCCATCAAAGCCAGCATATGCGAAGTGTTTCTTTAAAAATACACTCAGTATTTACTGTTGTTTAGGGGCAGAGAAGAGACAGGAGCAAAGTAATAATTGGTGAAACTATATAACAGATATAATAGATGTTATATCTGTTATAACAGATATATAAAGAGTTACTTCGTATCTCCACCCGACGGGTATTTGAGGTGGAATGAACTTCACCCAAACCAACACACGCACAGAGTTGTTTCGTCGGTTACATCCACATTCTGCCTATTGAGATAGCAAGACTGATAATACATACGCTGATATGATGCAGTGCTCTAGATGCAAAAGTATTCTACCTCTGTCTATCAAAACATCCCAATTTAAAAAGTCTGCAACATCTCTCCCGGAGCACCCTAAACCGCCCTAAGGAACCCTAAGGTCCTAGTCGAGGATGACCGAATTCATCCCCCAGTGTTGTATGTGCCATAGTCTTGCTTTAAATCTCTAATAAGAAGGAACCATGGTTCCTTAAACAGACCCCTAAGAAGGTGAAAGCTACCGGCGTTACCATAATTGACAAACATCAGTTAAAAACTTCTCCCTTAACATAAAAAATCTGAAAACATAAAAAGAAGTTACCTCACAGAGAGGAGGAGGCGGTATTCCTTACCATTACGTTTTTCTCCCTGTATAGCTCCACTTGATAACTAAGTGGTTGGCCCCCATGATGAAGAAGGTTGCGGTACTTCCATATAATGTAGCTATGAGCAAGAAATGAAGTCATAATAATACAGGCATCTGTACCAGAAATTCAGTTCCCTCAGATTCAGCATCACAACGCTCTATATGAACAGCTTATGACCACGCACTGTGCAAATTCACCCAAATCACAAGGCCTTCATCATTCGCAACCCCGTATATACGCACGATATTACCCTACTAGAGGGTTACCACACCTAAGCGGGAGGGTTAGTATGCCATTTGTTTTAGCCCTTTAAAACTCATATGTTTACTGCTTAAACTCTAACAGTATTTATTAAAATTTACATACCCTTAAAGCAGTAAACATATTTATTAGAACTCACAGTATTTATTAAAAATTACATCTTTAAAAGCAGGTAAACACCCTATGACCGTTAAAAGCAGTAAAACAAAAAGCATAACTAATCCCTAGGTGTAGGTAACAACCTCTAGTGGGGTAATATCTGCGTATATAGGGGTTGCGAATGATGAAGCTGCTGATTGTGAATGTGGAGATGGCACCAGTGCGGTGTAATAACGTCTCATATGAGGTTATGAATGCTGGGAATCTGAGAAACTGAATCTGTGACAGATGCTGTATTATTTATACTTCATTTCATACTCCCATTATAATGGAAGTACCCCAAACCTTCTTCATCATGGGGCCAACCACTTAGTTATCAGTGGAGCTATAACGGAGTAAGAGTTGAATGGTAGGAATACCCCTCCTCCTTCTGTAGTAACTTCTTTTTTATTTTTTTCAGATATTTTATGTTAAGGGAGAGTTTTTTAATGATGTTCTATGACGACGACGTAGCTTTACCTTCTTAGGTCGTTAAAGGAACCACTTACATCTTTTTAATACAGGAATTCTAAACAGACTTCACCATAACACACTGATGAATGTCTCATCCTCACTAACAAAAAAATTTAGTTTACTTTTTCAGATGGTTTTCTAGCTTTAATTAAATTTTTTTATAAGAGGGAAATACTTTGCAATTAGAGCACTCATTATTCAAGTTGTATACAGTTTCTATCTCCTAGCGCAGATGTTGGTACGGAGGGGGGCCGGAGCAAACCACTCTGTGCGTGGTTTGGGAAAGGTGGAGGCAATTCACACCTCTGCAACCATAACGGTGTGGATCGAAAAAGATAACCTCTTATAGCTAGTACTTTTAAAGACAAACAATCTCAATCCTTTAGAGGTGGAAACATTTGAGTTCCAATACATTAAAATTTGACATCATGTCCTCTTCTCTGCCCAAACAACAGTACAAATACTGAGTGTTTAAAGAAACAATTCTCATATGCTTGCTTTGATGGAAAAAAAAATATTCGACGCGACACTCGAATGTAGTTATGAAAAACACCGAGATATTTAGATGGTGAGACAAACTGGCAACAACGCTTCTCGAGGTTTCCAAACCTGTCAAACTTGTGCATTAAATATCTACATACCCAATAATTCTATGTGGCAGGTATATTATCCAAGAGCCGATCTAATATCGTATGTACGCCTTTCCATGAGAATTGACATTCACATCTTATATTTTGCTTTAAATTTTTCCTGATAAACATTATTAACACCATATTATTTTTACAGGGCGTTGTTCAAAAATCCTTATTGCTTAATATAATATTTAAATAATAGAAAAGGCTTTACCACAGCCTGTCGGCCCCAGCCTACAAGACAATCTGTAGCCGGACGTTCGGAACCGTAATTCTCCCACATCGAATACTCGTACAAAGTGAATAATAAATTAATGAGTTTAATTAAAGAGCTGTAAAGCAGATAAAGTATAGGTTTTTAATAAAATTTCGTACATTTTATTAAAATAAAATTGTTATATAACCAGACACGCGTGTATTATAAAGAACAATACAATTTTTAAAACAAAATAAAAATAAAATAAATATGATATAATAAAAATAATAAAATAATTATAATTAAGAAATAAATAATAAATAAAAAAGTATTAAGAACAAAAATAAAAAATATTAAAAGATAAACAAAATAGGCATAAAATATGATGAGTTAAAGCAGTAAAAAACATTGAGTTAAAGCAGTTAAAAACAGTAAACATATAGAGTAAAGCAGTTTAAAACATATGAGTTAAAGCAGTAAAACATGTGAGGTAAAGCAGTAAAACAGTATAAAACATACTAGTAAGCAGTAAAACATAGAGTTAAGCAGTAAGAACATGGGAGTTAAAGCAGTTAAAACAGCAAAAAAATGATGAGTTAAAGCGAGTAATGAACGTATTGAGTTAAAGCAGTTAAGAACATGGTATGATAGCAGTAAGAGCAGTTAAAAACCAAAAGCATTACTAACCTTGTTGCTATGTAACACCTCCTATTGATTTCCTGATTTATTGCTTTAAGGTAATGTATAATGTTTAAATAAATTATGAGGTTTAAATAAAGCAGTAAAATTATGAGTTAAAGCAGTAAAACATGATTTAAAGCAGTAAAGCAGTAAATTATGAAGCATTTTTTCCTTTGGATGTTAGTTAAAGCCTCTATTGATTTACTTTTTTTGTTTTTTTTAGATAATAGTATATGTTTTTAATAAAGATGTTTAAAATTATAATAAAAATGATGACTCTAGTATATTTGAAAAGAAAATTCATTTCGACAGATAGGGGGTTTTACCATTTGATTATCATATTTTTTGTTCACCGCAGGGAATATTGCAGTCTGGCGGAGCGCACCCGAACGGCGAGTTATCGCGAGGAATATTGCGACCTGCGGGCGCACGCGGCGGTTTCGCAGGGCGGGGCTCACCTGCGGTCGGGGACTCAGGAATACGTTTGCGATTCCACTGTGGGCTCAAAATGGTGTAACTCATTTAGAAATGTTTATTCTGTCGTGCTATGAAAATGTTAGAAAAATACTAAGCTCATATAGTTAGGAAGCATTCTAGCAGCTTGTAATATACACATAAATCGCAATTCCTCATACCTTAAAGCCTAGCGGGGTAGAACACCCAATTAGGGTTACTTCTAGGCTCAGGGGAGGCTAATAGAAAAGGCTTTGAAAAAAGTGGCACTCAAGTTGGCACTATGTAGCACTCACTTGACACTGATGTGGGCATCACTGGGCACATCATTGGTACCTCACTTGGCACTCATGGCACTCATTGGCATCACGTGGCACTCACCTGGCACTCCACCTGCACTCACTCTAATTACTCATATAGAACTAATAGAAACATCCCTAGAACTCCTTACGTGATTGGGGAACCATCAAAGTTGAACATCAATAAATTGAGTCATCAAAGCTGAACCAACAATATAGGTACCCATCAAAATGACACCGATTCAAAGTTGAGCCATCAAAGTGGAGCCATCAAAGTTGAGCCATCAACAAAGGGGAGGCATCAAAGCTGGGCATCAAAGTTCAGGCATCAAAGTTGGGGCATCAAAGTTGAGGCTATCAAAACTGAGGCATCAAAATTGTACCGAAGAATACAAACAGGGTTGACACGAAAAAAAATTTGGGTTCTAAAGATTGCACCGGTGGAAGACCAAAAATGGAGTCGCTCGAAAAAATTAGTCTGCCGAAAATAGGGATGGCAAAAAATATAGGGTGGGCCAAATATTGACCCATGAAGACAAGGGTTGGTAGTGTTTTTGTACGTGTGTATAAGTGTAAATGTAAGGGTCTCTATGGGTAAATTGTAAGTGTCATAGTGAATGTTGTATAAGTGTTCATAGGAATTGAAATGTATAAGTGGTGATGTGTGATTGTGGTGTGGTGTGGGTTGTGTATGGTGTGTACTAAACGTTGACCGAAATTATGCAAAAAAATAGGGCTAATGCCCAAGGTGGTGAGCCAAATTTAGGGGGGCCAAAATTGACCCATGGACGGACCAAGGGTTGGTCGAAAAATTTAGGGTGGTCAGTTGCGCCAAACGGTTGCTAACGCAACCGTTTGGCGCAACCCTTCTTCGAAGCGTTGCAAAATTAGGGATTGCCAAAAATTAGGGTTAGCCAAAAAATTAGGGTTGCCAAAAAATTATGGAGTTCTCAAAAAATTAGGGATTGCCAAATAAATTCAACCGTGGGCCAGAATTGACCGTCATGGAAGACCGAAGGGTTAGTCGAAAAAAAGGTCATGGCCAAAAAAGGTCAAGGTTCAGGTTAAAAAATATTGTCAAGGGCAAGGTCAAAAAAGGTCAATGTCAGTCAAGGTCAAGGTCGTTCAAGGTCAAGGCCGAGTCAAGGTCAAGGTAGGTTCAATCAGTTTAGGTTAAGTCAGGTCAAGTCAAGAGTCGAGTCTAAGGTCAGGGGTAAAAGAGGATAGGTCGTCAAGGTCAGGTGGGGTTGAAGATCAAGGCCAAAAATGGTCCAATATCCCTCTTAATAGCTGACTGACATGACATCAATAGATCAATAGATCAAAAGGTCGTGGTGGGAAGGGTGGGGAAGGGTTGATGGTTTGAATTTACTGATTAGCTGCATTTACTGCTTTAAAATCAGGAAACTATTAATTTACTATGATATTTATTCAAAAAAACTTATTTTATGTTTATGATTTAGTATGGAACTTTGTTAGTGTTTGCAGTTTATTCGTTTGGTTTGATTATGATAATTATACAAGGTTTTATGATAAATTGTTGTTAAATATTACTGGATGTATGTAAAAAACGTAAATATGTTAGATATGCTTGGAAAAAGTACGAATGGTTACGTTTTGTATGTAAGTTAGTTACTTTCTGGTGTTAAGTGATGGAACTTTTTTAATGTTAACAGGTTTATTAGTGCGTAAGCTGTGTAGGTTTGTCGTTGACATTATTTCTAGTGTCATTTTGAGGCTATGTTGCGTTTTATTAATGTGAAAACATTTTATGTTTAGCATATATTCGGTTGAGTAGAGTATATAAAGAAAACATAACTGTTTTGTGCTATATTATAGTCCGAAATGATACGTAATTCGAAGATGAGTGTTAATGTAAATTAACATTGATAGTTTTAGAGATGTTTAAAAAGTGTGAATAGGTAATACGTTGTTGTACGCTACGTGTTAGGTTACTTTTACTGCTGATCAATAAGTTAAGTGTACGATGTAGTCCAGAGCTAAGTATTAAGCTAAGTGGATCTAATAATTATTCGGGTGAGGGATGTGTGGTGTGTGTGTGCGCGTGTGTGATGTGTGTGTATGTTAGAAATTTGTTTTGTTATGTTAATATACATATATAGTTGATAATAATAATAATAATAGAGTAATAAATAATAATTAATAATAATAATATAATAATATAATAATAATATAATAATAATAAATAATAATCAATAATATAATAATCATAATAATAATATAATAATAATAAATAAATAATAATAATAATAATAATAATAAAACTACTGGTTAAGATAAAAACAGATGTTAAGTACGGGCATAAGGGGAACAAAGTAATAAATCTCGCCACACTTCTCATGTGTCAAAAGATACAATTTTCATACAAAAAGTAATTAAATCTCGCTAACCCATTCATGAGACTTTTAGATAATGTAGAGATTAATGAGTCATTCTGTCGAATTTCATTGGGATGTTCGTGTATAAAGGGTTAGCAAATCTGGCAAAGGTTCTCTGATTGGACTATCCCGGTTGAGCGTTAAAAGATACGATGTGAGTAAGGTGTCGTGGTTAGGAGAACAACAATTTACCAACCAGTCATAGTTCCCTAGTTGATGCGTGACCTGCAGGCAAAGTTGAATCGCACGACGCAGATGAATAGGTGTTGTGAAAAGTTTTTTTAATAGTAATACCTAATAATAATAATAATAAATTAATGATAAATTTAATAAATAATTAAATAGATATATAAAATAATTAATAAATATACAATAATACATAATAATAATAATCTATTAATTTGGGCAGATTAATAATATAAAATAAATATAATAATATATAGTAATAATAAAAAGAGATTTTTTGAAGACCTAGAGATAATCAATCAAT
>JABUQX010120015.1:0-7500 GCA_015478945.1 Trachelipus rathkii | reverse complement strand
ATGGTTTTAAACAATAATAGCGGAGTGAAGAGAGGATGTATTATTTCTTTGGTTAATGGAAGAGAGTGGAGGTGACCTGCTTATTTGTGCAGTTGTTTTGCGTCTTGTCGGAATCTGAAGAAAAGTGTTGAAGGATTGGCTAGAGAGTTGCAGGTGTGCCAAATAGGAGGGCGTTTGAAAGAAATGTAGACAAAAGCAAGTTATGTAGTGAGGGTTACGAGTCCACAGTGTGAGTCATGTTAGATGTGAGTGAGAAAATTGAAACAAGTATCGAAGTTTAAATTATTAGGATATTATCGTTGGATGAAAGGACGCCTTGCAGGAAGTAGTAGGAAATTGTGAATGTAGGAAGGTGGTAGTGCATATTTAAATCCTTGGTGGCTGTGAAGGGACTAATTTTTAGTGCCGCTAGGGTTTGCATGAGGTATTTGTTACCTGTGTTAATGCATAGTAGCAAAACTATTACGTGAAATAAGAGTATTAGATCTAAGGTACAAAGAGTTGCAGATGGACACATCTTGTATGTGCTGCGTTGTAGAGAAGAATTGATAAATAAGGAATGAAATCTTGTAGGAAGTTGTGGCATGGGTGAAGAAATGGCGCTAGATGAAAGAATAAACGAGAGTACATTGAGATGGTTTGCATGTGGAAAGGATGGATGATAGTCGTTTGGTTAAGCAGATGTATAGTGGTGAGTGCGCTGGAAATCGAATGGCTGGGAGATCGAAGAAAAAGTGGATTGAGTCAGTAAGTGGATGGCCTAAAGGAGAGGAATGTTGAGTTTGCAGATCGAGAAGAAAAAGTGCCATAACAAGAATACAATGCGGGTTATTTGAGGGGTATGTTTTGTGGGCTTGCCCAGGAAGATGAAACCCACATTGACGAGATACCACAGTGAAAGGATCTCGTCTCGGTCTCATAAGCCTCAATGGTGGATTTTTCTGATTTGCTACAGATTTCCACGGCATATAAGGGACCCTGTAAAGCAGGGGCTTCTTCTCGATCATGACGTCATGTTCTTCTACTACTTTTATGTTCCGGTGTATACTACTGCACCTCACACCCATTCTGGGAATAGGTGGGAAATTATATAATAATATATATAATATATAGTATATAATATATATATATATATATATATATATATATATATATATATATATTATATATATATATACTATATAATATATATATATATATAGTATATATTATATAAGACACAGTCTAGAAAATAAAGAGCAATTAGGATACCACATAATTTAAAAATGTTTACTTTACATACAAAAATGGACCGGAGTTAAATTTAGGATTTTTTTCTTTTTTTCCTTTTTGCCAGCAAAAAACAAAATTTACTTCTAATTTTTCTCGGAATTTGATGAAACAAAAACCAACAATTAGAAAAAACTCGCTCCAATCATTTCGAATCTACAATAAAATTTACAATCTATTCAGTAGAAATAACAGCTACCCTTATTCCCAATTTATGACATAAAAAAAAGGCAGATCTTTCACAATAAGCCTAGATATTTGTTATAAAAACTGAAAAAAAACTAAAAGAACATTTAGAAAATAGTGAAAATAATGAAAATGACAAGCATGAAAACAAAACTTGATCGGAGGATAAAAAAAAGAAATAATTGTTAATTTTTTTTATTTTTTTTTTTAAAGATTAAAAATAGTCAATTTTTCTAACCTCATAATTATATGAAACTCTTAAAGATTAAGTATCTTTAGCTCTATATGAAATCCTCGCAAAATATCTGGCAACAAAAGCTTCATATTTGATGGCCACTAAGTAAAATATTTCATAATTTCTTCTAAATATATTAACAGTACATACTGTATCTTATTGTATTAAATCAAATGTTAAACCTCTTAAAATTTTCTTATAATATTGCTACATTCTCATTATTTTATGAGAACCATTGAATATTTCCGCTTCTGCTTATGCTCTTCTACAAAAGAACAAAGTGTTTTCGTTTCTTACGCCAAACGCTTTTATTTATCTTTTTTTCTTTTTATCATCAGAGCAATTCCCAATTCAATTAGTTAAAAATAAACAAATAAAAAACTGGAATTAACCTTTATCGACTTCGACTAATATGACAATACCATAAAGAGTTAAACTAACCTTAAATACTATTCTAAAATGTTAGTCTCTTAATATTCAGCTTTATAAAATAACTGTATTAAATTTAAATTAATTTTGTCACATTTTCGCAAATATTATTCTATATTCATACTGATAAAAAGTAATCACTTGTAAACCATTACTTATATCAATCTTGGCCATTTGTGAAATATCCCTGATTATTTCCATATCTGAATCATAAGCTCGCAATCTGTCCAAATAATTACCAGAGCAAATCTAGTATATCTATGCATTCTACGGAAAAAATCAAGAATTAATAACTTTGATTAATCATTATTCATAATTGTAATCAATAATTATTATTTCGAAAATCTCTGGTAAAATGTAACTTAAGAAATTGCATAAAAAAACTCTACAATCTTTCTATCAAATGCCACTGCCAATGAGAACAATAATCTCTTCCACAATTGCCTGTGAACAGTTAATCCTAACATAATAGTGGTAGAGAGACTGGACTGGACTGGGGCACTGACTGACTGGACTGGACTGGACTGAAATGGACGGACGGACGGGACGGTACGAGACGAGGCAATGGTTGCTTTTCGAAACGCTGGGATACAACGACATCTAATACTTCAACTAATAAGTCACCGTGTCAATAAATCCTATTTTTTAAAATGCGTTTTTTTTTTTTTATTATTATTAATTCAAAAATAATTCACTATTTATATTTTTATTTATTATAAATTTCTGAGAATGTGTATAGTTTATATACTATAATTAAATTTTTTTTTTTTTTTTTTTTTTTTTTTTTTTACGAACTAATTTGTAGCATATTGCTGTTTTTTAGCAAGTCTATAATTAAATATTGTCATTAACTTTATTAAATTCAAATACTCAAGAGAATATACGCAAAATTTACATTTTGATTAATTAATATCTTTAATTTAACAATCAAATAAAAACAAAATAAAATATAATACACAAAGCACAAACTCATTAAATTTATATAGATCTTTAAATATATAATATTATATTAATATGAAGTAGATATATAATAATAATAATATATATATAAGATATATATATATATATATATATATAATAATAATTATACTAACATATATATATAGTATATATATATATTATAGATATCAATATATCTACTATATAATTATTTTTTAATAGAGCTAATATATAAATATAATATATTCTTACGACTATATACTATAATAGTATATAATATATAATATAAATATATAATAATGATGTATCATCATATACTATATATACTACTATATACTAAAAAACAAAGCTATCTGCCTTTCAAATCATAATAGTATATATAGTATAATATGTTATATATATATATAAATAATATCATATATATATATAAATATTATAATAAAATATATATATATATAATATATAAATAAATATATAATATATATATATAATATAGAAAATATAATATATAATATATATATATTTATATATAATATAAATATAATATAAAAATATAAATAACTATATAATATATAAATATATAAATATACTATATATATATATGATATATATAAGAATATATATTATACATCATATATATAATATATAATAGTATATATATATATACTAGATACTATTACCGTATATATATATATAATATAGATACAATTATATATATATATTATAATAATATAGTATATATAATATATAATATATAAGTAATACTGGTCCTTCTGAGAATGTACCAAATCCGATATATCCTTCATATATAGGCCTCGTTGCGCACCGGCCATAATACACATTCTCCTCCATTCACGCCCAAAACTCTATGACCTCAGATCTTAACCCCGCTGATGCTCAATTTATACTTGCAATCCACTCAGATAAAATCTGAATACAACTTCCATCATATTATTGCACTTGACTCTGGCCTTGCACACTCTTCAAGTACCGTATTATCGGTGCATATAGCTTTAGGAACTTCATCGCTCTCAAGCGAACTTTCGTACACACTACCCACCCTTTCCCCATACACACACACAACACACACACAACACACACATATTATATATATATATTTATAAATATTAATTATTATAGCACCTGTAATTCCCGCATAATACAGGGTAGTGGTACGTGCAGCTTCCCTATTTCCTTCATCTCGCCACTCACCCAGCCATCCTCCATTCCATGTCTAATCTCTCGCTAACACACCTACCTTCTGTCCAACCCTTCATTCCTCTCTCCTACCTAACATTTCCCTTTATCCATCCATCATCTTCTTCTTTGCGTCTCCCCCTTCCTCTCCTTCCCATCCCCTCCGCCCCCCAAACTCTCCTAACCACCCTCTGCTCCCCATCTCTCCAGATGTCCAAACCATCTTAACAATCCCTACTCCGCTCTTCTCACAAACCATTCTTACCAATCACATCTCTCTTTTATCACCCTATTCCTAATCCTCTCTCATCTATTTACTACCCCACAAAACCGCTCTCAGCCCTTTCATCTCAAACACTATCCAAATTTCCTCTTGACCAGCATTCAACCCCCATAGTTTCACACCATATAGTAACCGCTGGTGGAACAACAAATTTTTCAAACATACTTATCTTCAGTTTATGTGATAAAATCCCAACCCTCCAAATATATTCCCTCAAACCACTCATCCATCTCCTCTAGATATATCCCTTCCTATACTCTATGATCTATCTCTATCCTATCAATAAATAAATATATAGTATATACGTATATATATGTATATATTATAAGTAATATATATAAATACTACTAGTAATATATATATATTTATAATTATAATATATATATATACTTATATATTATATATATATAAATATATAATAATATATATATAATATATATATATATATATACATATATAATATATTAATATATATATACATATACTATAATATATATATATAATAATATAAATATATATATATTATAATATATATATATAATTATATATTATACTATATAGTATATATATTATATAATATATTATATATATATATATATATTATAATACATATAGTATATATATATAATGTAATAGATATATAATATATATATATATAATAGTATGATAATATAGAATAATTATATAAGTATATATATATATATAATGTATAGAATATATAATATAATATAATAGTAATATATATTATATATATATATATATATATATATATATATTAATATATATAATATACTATAATATATATATATATATAATATATATATATACTAGCTAAAGATAGAAATATAGATACTATATATAATAGTATATATAATATATACAAATATAAGTAACTATAATATATATATAATTATACTAATATAATATATAAATATAATATTATATAAATATAAATATAATAATATATATATATATAGTATATTATATATATACTACTATATAATAGTACAATTAATACGTATATATAATATTATATAAATATAGAGTATATATACTAAATACCATATACCCATACTATAATACATTAAAGTATAAAAATATAATATAATAGATATATATATATAATATCATATGTAAACATATAATTAAAATATATATAATACTATATATATATAGATATATACCTACTATCTGTCAGGATCCAATAGGGAGATGAAAACCCTAAGAAAGTAATAAAAGTTTTTAATAAAAGGGTGCTAATGTTTGTAGAAAGGACACGTTTCTCCACATTCATGTCCAATAGCTAAAGTAAATAGATACTGAAAAATAAACCAAAAATAGGAAAAAAATAAAGTAAATAAAATTTAAGTGGTTATTGTAGTAGGTGGTTGCTGTACGTAATAAAACTTCAGAAGATGATGAAAATATTAAGATACAACACACAAGAATAAAAAAAATTAAAAATTATTGCACTTTGAAATTCCTGACAAACGATTAGAATAGTTTGGAGTTATAATTAATTCTAAAAGGATTGGTAAAATACAATCGATAAGTGCTCTAAAGACACCATTAAACACATCCACAAAATATTTTTACATAAAGAAAAAGCTCCATTAATGTTTCTTTTAACTATAATAATCAATAGAAAAAAATGACGCATACAGACAATTGTGTACATTGGTTATCCACTCACGAAATGCATAAAAAATTCGTCATAGTTAAAGGTTTCTTTCTAAGAGCGTTCTGAATTTGCAGCCTTTGTTATAATTGACCAGGAAACTTCGACGTGTATATAGTATTAAATATATATATATATTAAAAATATATATAAGAATTACTATATAGTATAATATACTAGAGATACCATATGATAATATATATATCAGATATATATATAGTATATATAATATATATACTACAAATTTATATATAAGATCACAACCTACTCTCCCCCAATGACTGGAATTTAGTGCTATAACACTGCACCGGAAACATAGTAGATAGAAGAATCATCGACGCAGTCGCAAAAGAAAGCCCAGCCTACCACCCCTCTTTATACCTTTTAGTAGGAACTCATCGCAGTCAGAAAATTCCACCCTAGAGCATTCACGAACCGACGACGGCACCCTCACATATGACATCTCGTCGCAATATTGTTATACTAAAAATGAAGTTTACAGTAAAGTGCATAACACACCCCAAAGACCTCCACATTCAATAAGGTCTAGAGGTGAGGTTGATAAACACTTGAATTCACTCCCACATAATTTCATCCTGTAAAACGACAGCTGCAAAGAGAAAGTTTTACTCTCCTACAACTTTGACCGTTTCCGAAAACAAAAATAAATCTCAAGATACCAGGCCCAAATATGAGGAGCTAAAGAAAAATACACAGAAAAATTTTTCTTTAACAAAAATCCATATTTCAATATCAACACATTGACCCAATCAAATGACATTATTATTCGCCAGATTAATTTAGTTTGCACCATATTTCTATTCCATAAAAACCTATAGTAAATGCCAATGAATACATTTTAAAGTAGATCTTTAAATCTTTACGAAACTTCTGAATTTAATATAAAACATAGACTGAAAAAATTGCAAGAGAAAATACCTCATATCCTTATGAAAATTTTATCACGCCATCGACTGATTAATTTAACATCAAACGCTTACAATATAATAGCTTACATCGAATATGATAACTTTACAATCGAAAACGCATGCTAAAATGTTGTCAACCATCTGATATTGTTTTTAAAATAAGATACCATAAGACATTTTATTTATTTTCCGTTGTTAATATGTTATGTTAGATCCATGCAAGTGCATAGTATAAGCTAAGAAACATACTATATCTATAGTCATATTAATAAATATTTTTTCATCCTCGCTATATTAAAGTGTATTTTTATTTACTATGTAACAAAACCTAACAAAGTGCTGCTACTCTCTCCTG
>JABUQX010120014.1:50000-52816 GCA_015478945.1 Trachelipus rathkii | reverse complement strand
ATTAAAATATAAAAAAAATTATCTCATTACAATTTTAAGTTTTAAAAATCATTTTTTAAAACATGTAGTTTATAAATTATAAACAAAAAAGAATTAGGGAAAAGCGGAAATTTTTAAAGTAGTTAATATTTAAAATTCTTTTTCAAAGATTTTAATGATTGATTATATTATAGAAATTTAAAAGAATTAGAGCAGAAAATTTTAAGAGGAAGATAGGAACTTTTGAAATCAATTTTAAAGTCTATTAATTTGGACTAAGATGGAAGAAACAAGTTAAATATAAATTACGTATTAATTTTAAAACACTAAAATGTTTTAATTTACAAAATGATCCGTTAGTTTACATACAATAAAGAACTCTAATTTTGATATGTTTAAGGTGGGTGGTCTAGAATGAGATGTAAAGTGGAAAGCGTGTGTGTGATGAATGATTATGTTCAATGTGTTGTTTTGTAGATGGTTAGGATTAGGTTGATGATAATCTATGTGATGTGTTGATTCGTTAGCGGTGTGGTGTATGTGAATGTGATTTGTAAGAAATGTGCGTGTATGTGTGTATGTGTATGTGCGTGTGTGTGTGATTAAAGGATAATAACAATATGTATGAAAAGTAATAACACTAAGTATAATAAATAAAAAATAATAATATAAAATAATTAATAATAACCAAAAATAAAAAATAAAATAATAAAAATAAATTAAAAATAATAATAAAATAATAAAAAAGTAATTTAAACAAAATTAAAAAACAAAAATGTTAATAAAATATATGAGTTTAAAGCAGAAAGCAACTATGAGTGAGTTTTTTTATTAAAGCCAGTAAAAACAGTATGAGTTTAAAGTAAAGCAGCAGATTTAAAACAAAAGCATACTTTAATCCCTTTATGTTGTTGTTGTATGGTTAACCACGCTCTTATTGATTTACTGATTTTTACTGCTTTAAGGTATGCTATTGTCTAATGAAAATATTGGAGTCTACGAAGCAAGTAAACTATTGATGGTTAAAGCAGTTTGTTTTAAAAGTATTTTTGTCTGTAATTTGATGTAGGTTTGTTTATTGTTTTTTAAAGCCAGTAAAACAAAGCATACTAATCCCCTCGTTGCTATGTAACACCTCTATGATTTACTGAAGATTACTTGCTTTAAGGTATGTTAATGTATAAATATATGGAGTTAAAGCAAGAAAACATATGAGTTAAAGCGAGTAAAGCAGTATAAAACAAAGTACTAAATGCCCTTAGTTGTTTATTCAAACCGTCTAATTTGATTTTACGTGATTTACTGCTTAAGGTATGTGTAGTTAATAAATATGATGATAAGCAGTTTAAAACATATGAGGTGTTATAAAGCAGAAAGCAGGATAAAACAAAGCCACAGCTCAATCCCTTTAGCTATAGTGTAACACCTCTATCTGATTTACTCTGATTTACAACTTTAAGGTAGTATGTAATCGTTAATTACTTATATGAGTTAAAGCAGATAAACCTGATGAAGTTTAAAGCAGAAAGCAGTAAAACAGAAGCATACTAATCCCCTTGTTGTTAGTGAGTAACACCTCTATTTGATTTAGCTGGATTTACTGTCTTTAAGGTCTGAAGTATATGTTTTGTAATTCTAAAAAATGTTTTAAGTATGAAGTTAAAATGAATGATCATCAAGATATATCTTGAAAGAAATTTTTTTGAATTAGTTAGTTTACATTGGTAATCACAACTATGAAATATGAGTTAAATAATAGGTCGTGATGACGGTACAGTCTGTTAGTTCGCGAAACGTCTTTTAATTAAAAATGTCTTAAGTATGAAATAAAAATGACTGACTCTAGTATACATATATTTTTCATTCCGCTGGAATATTGCGCCTGCGGGCGCACGCGGCGGCGGGTACGTGGGGATATGGCGCCTGCGGGCGCACGCGCGGGCGGGGGGACGTGGCGCAGGTCGCACCTGCGTGTGCGGGTTTACCTGCTGCGCGGAGGGCGGATGCTGCGCCCTGGTGTTCCCAATTATTGACCTAGGGAAGACATCCAATATTAGCTCTGTTCTAGATGGAGGGTAGAGGTGTAAGGTTAGGAAAAGGTTCAGAAAATGGCATCATGCCTTGCGTCATCAATCCATCAAAAGTTTGAAGCATCAATGCATGGCACATGAATGCTGGGCATCAAAGAATGAGGATCAAAAATATCGGGTGTGCAGTGTAGTGAAAGTGGTGATATCTCGTGTGTGTGGTTGATAATAGTAATGGGTTAGTGTAAAGTGTCTATGCTAGCTGTAATGCTTAAAGTGTACATAGTGTGTATGTATGTAAGTGTAAGTGTCTATGGTGGGTGTATGTGTGTGAGTGTAAGTTTATATGGGCTAGTGTAAGTGTCTATGGAGAGTGTAAGTGATTATAAGTTCTAGTAGTTGTATAAGTGTCATAGTTGAATGTGTGGAATAAGTGTCATAAGTGTAATGTGTGTGTGGCGTGTGATGTGTGCAAGTAATATATTATATATATATATTATATTTATATTATATATAATATATATAATATTATATATATATTATAATATAAGATATATATATATTATATATATATATATATAGGCTATAAGTGATAAAAAAAGACTAACTCATAGTAAGAAGCATCCTAGCAACTTGTAGTATACACAATCGTTCCTCATAACCTTATAACCTAGGGGGTAGACACCCATGATTAGGCTATTTCTAGAGCTCAGGGGAGGCTAGAAGGCTTGTTGTGAAATGCAGTTGAGCACTCAGTTGCACTATGTGGCACTCAGTTAGCACTATGTGGCACTCACTTTGGCACCTCAT
>JABUQX010120014.1:42500-45000 GCA_015478945.1 Trachelipus rathkii | reverse complement strand
ATGTGTTGGATGTTAAATCACGTGAGAGATTAGATGGGTTTCTCGGATCATCTATTTTTCTAATGCCAACTTAAGTTCTTAGTGGGGGCTTGGATGGAGAGGAAGGTGATACGAAAATGTGGTTTAGATGTTAAGAGTGAGAAGAAAGGGAACAGGTAATTAAGGATAAGTATTTAAGAGCGCTCGCAAGTAGATCACTTGATGTGACACAAGTTGAAATGAACAAAAATCCTGGGAGGAAATTGAAGGAAGCAATTGTTAGCATTGTTAATAATATAATAATAATAATAATAATATAATAATAATAATAATAATAATAATAAATAATAATAATAATAATAATAATAATTAATAATAATTAATAATAAATAATAATAATAATAATAAATAAGTATTGGGATGTGAGCTAAGTAGGAAGTAATAAATGTTAACAGTGAGTGAGGGAATGAAGATGTGTTTCAGCGGTTTAAAGTAAGGAAAGAAGCATGTGTTAAAGTGTACCAAAAGACAATGCATGAAGTTTTAAAGGAAAGATGTTTAAAATTATATAAGGAGGAAAAGAATATTAAAAGGTGCATATGTAGGAGGAAAAAGAGGAAAAGAACAGTTTTGGAAAGGAGGATGATTTGATTACAGGAATGGAAGTTCTTCTGGAGGAAAGAGCGAAAGGTAAGAATGAAATATAAGAGGAACGCTGCTGTATGAAATAATGAATAGCGGAATGTGCTTTTGTAAATGATTGAAATGAATGTGAGGGAGTGTGGAAAAGGAACACTTCGAAATCTGTAAATCAATTGGCAGTTAATTTGAAGAGGTGATAGTGGAAGTGTTTGGTGTTTGATGGTGCAAGAAATAGTATTTTAGATGAGTCATTAGTAAGGATGAAAATGTGGATAGATGGAAAGTGTGAAGGTAATGGTCAAATCTTCAGGCTATAGATGAATATTTACTTTGAAATGATCAGAACGGAGGGCGAGATGGTGATTAATGGATTTGGAAGTTTGTGATAGAGAGCACTTATGGAGGGTATAGTTCCGAGGATTGGAGGAGAGCAGTAATAGTACCCTTATATAAGGGTGAGGCGAGATAAGGGTAACTGTAGAATATAGGGGAGTTAGTTTATCTGACGTGTTGTTAGGGAAGTTATGCGTTATTGTGTTCGAAAGAGTGAGTCGAAGTAAACTAACAAGCTGATTGGGTGAAGAACAAGGTGCGTTTAGGAGTTATAGAGGATGTGTGGATCCAATCTTTACACTGAAACAAATGATGAGAAAATGAGGGAGAAGAGAATAATGGGTATTTTAGGTTTTTATGGAATTTGCAGCAGCGATGATTACGATTCATAGGGGCATGCTCTATGGAGGTGTTAGTTATATATGGGGTTGGTGTAGGTTTCGAATGGAATCAAAAGTTATGTATTGGCGATAGTTAGAAGCGTGATGTAGAATAACTTGGACTTCGAAAGGACTTGATTTTAAAATTAATAGCGAGTTGAGGCAGGGATGTTTTTTATCTCCTTGGTTATTCAGTTTGTATTGTGCGATGGGGTATGAAAGAATAAGAGAGTGGGGGTGCAGGAAATAGGTGATTGACTGTATGGAGAATGGAGGTGAGGGGAGGGTGCCCTACCTATATATATGCGGTACTTGGTTTTGTGTTGTTATCCTGAAGAGAGTTGAGAGGTTGTGGCAGAGAGATTTGGCAGGGTGTGTAAAAAGATGGGTTATGAAATAAACGTAGATAACTGTTAATGTTATGAGTGTGAGTGGGACAGTCCTCGTTGTAAGTTACGTTAGATGTGAGATATAAAACAATTGTCTGCAGTTTAAATATTAGGATTAAAATGGATTCTTGTGGATTAGAATAGCTTGAAAAACTAAGAAGAGTGTGGAGTATAAAGTTTGTGATGGCAGGATGGTAGCTAGGCGCAATAAAATTCGGTTAATGGATGTAAAAAGGACTAGTCTTGAGTGCGCTAGAGTCTTACATAGGGTATGTTGTTCCTGTGTTAATGTATCAGTAGTGAGCACTCATTTGTCTGGAATAGAGGTTTATAGATCTAAAGTACCAATGGTGTTCAGATGGCCAATTTTAGGAACGTGTTAGGTATGAAAAGAATTGATAAAATGAAGAATGAACGTATTAGAGAATTGTGTATTTGTGAAGAAAATGGTAATTGAGAGAATAAATGAAAGTACGTGAGATGGTTTGTTCATGTGAAAAGTATCGAGGATAGGTCGGTTGGTTAAGCATATGTATTAGGTGCTGTGAGTGTGTTGGGAATCGACCGGCTGAGAGACGAAGAAAAAGTGGATTGGTCAATTAAAGGAATCTTTGGACGAGTTGAAATGATGTGTTGTCTGAGGCGGAGAGAAAAGGTGCATAATCAAGAGTGAATGGAGGAGCTTTTGTGAGGGGGTAGTGTTGTGGGCCCACCCTGAGCCAAGGGATGAAACCTTTCACTGGACGATATGCCCTTTAGTGAGAGTCCGTCGCGGTC
>JABUQX010120014.1:0-32500 GCA_015478945.1 Trachelipus rathkii | reverse complement strand
AATGTACAATGATTTTGAAGTAATGTGTTGTAACTCATTTTCTCATCTTTTTGTTCCCTATCTGAATCATTCCAGAAATTAAACAAAGATTTTGCTTCACCAATTAGGTTGTCAATATTATATTCAGCTATAATGAGTTCAATTTTTTTTAAATATTCGGATTTGGTTAATTTTCTTGTTCTAACTGGGTGCAAAATGCAAGAAAAAGTCGATGTTATATAGTGTTCCGAAAATTTGAAACTCAGAGATGAAATGAGAGAATCAAGATAAAGTATAAATGGGGCAACTCTGAAGCAATCCTCAGCAGAACTTTTTGATGTCCCTTGAGGCTGGAATTCCTTTGGATACTGCACTTGGAAATGAAAAATCTTGGCAAAAATCTTAGATTTTTTAAAAAATTTCCTTTAAAAGGACTGCATTATTGTCATTTTCCATCAGTTTTTAAATATTAAAGTTTTCTATGTGACAATGAACTCATCCAAATTTATAAACTTTAGTTTGATGACTTCTTCCTATAGGCTCCACAATATGAACTATATTTCGTTTCATGATTATTAAAAGATGAGGAAATGCAGACTCTTGCTGCTGATGAAAGCTACATCTGCAGTCGTGTGGCGTGCGTTACATCTGACGGCTGAGAGAATATTTTAATGAATAAATTTTATTTGGCTAAAACATGTTTCTTAAATATTCCTAGTTGTTTGTATGGCAGACCATCTTGTTTCGCATAACAATAGTATATTAGCCATCAAATTTCTGTGAGACATTTTTTCACGGAAAAATTTTATAAATTATTTTACTATTCCAATAGTGTTTCGAAATTCTGAGAAACAGTATTTATTTCATTTTTATTATTGAAACGATAGGAACAACAAGAAAAAATTTGGGCTTAGAGTACTGATCTCTTTTTACTTCCTGAACTCCATTTCTTTGCCAGTCATGGTGGAGCCACCCATCAAACCAAGTCCAACAAGCCTACTCATATTTAAATTGTAAATATCTCGCGTAGTCCCTGGCTATATCTTCAGCTTTAATTTTTTTAAGAGGAGTAAAGCCTAAATTCTTCACGTACATAGAGATCCTTATCAACGAAGCGAACACAAATCGATAGCTGTTCTGTTCCGGATATGTCTTCTGCCTTGTCTGCTAAAGAGACGAGAAATATTTAACCAATTGTTTACTTCATAAATTTATATATATCAAACTTTCCACAGAATCAAAATTAAGCAGTTCTGAATCACATGTGATGTGTATTTAGGCTTTTATCCGCTTGATTTCAAATTTTTCCACAAAAAAATTCTCAGCTTTTACTCTGATTTGAGCAAATCGGGAAAAAATTGACGGTAACTGCGCAGTGCTACCTCTAATTAGCGATATCATAAGGTAACAAAATTTAAAGTAGAAATTATTATTAGAGGTTTGTCATTTTTGCCTATTTTTATTTAATAATAAGGGTCAGAAACTGCATGTTGCGGAGCCCTTATTTATTAAAAAAAATAAGGCAAAAAAAATTGGCACTACACGCTATTTTATATTTTTTCGTTTTAAATCTTGCATGCTACCACAAGCTAATATTAGAGATGGGCTGCTACTGAGCATCTTTTATCCATTCTGAATTTGAATGGGACTTTATGAGACATGAATGCACTGATCTTTTATTATTTTCTAAATGGTTTTTACATAAAGACGCTTAAATATGTTCTCATTTTGATAGGAAGTCTAAATAAGCCACACAATCTACAAAACGATCCTTTCAATATTTTTAGGGATCACGCTAGCCAAGAAATTGTTGCAATCTAGCTATTCATAATGGAATGGAAGCTTTTCCTTTTTAGCATCTTTTAAGTGGCGCATAGCCGCCCGATCCGTAAGCAAAAGCCAATAACAAACTTAATCTTTAATATTGATTCCAATTATGTAATTTCCAATATCCAGGAAATTTCCTGCTTGTAGGTACAGTCATATCCCAAGTAGCAACACTTCTAAAATTTATATCATAACAGATTGGCTTCAATTTCACTTGAATTATCACAACATTACTAGACCAGCACTAAATGGGTCGTAGGTTTGCTCAATCACAAGTTGGAATTAACTTTATCAATCCTTAGGCACTTTTAATTATTAAATTATCCATATTTCAGTATTACTTTTCAGATAATAATAATAATTAGTTTTTAACACATCCACTACTTCTTTCGGCTTCTCAGCACACAAGCAGTTACCTCTTTTATTTCCAGGCCAATTTGCAAATTTTTTTTCCCATTAACAGTCCTCAATATCTCATCGTATAATTCCTATTAAGATGTAGAGCAAATAAAAAGCTATTATGCATCTAAAGTCTTAATGCCTGGTTTAAAAAAAAAAATACATACAATTCAAAATTATTTTCAAACGTCTTACGATTCTCTGATTGGGGCAACAACGAATGCATGGATGGAGGTATACATGAGCGGCGTTACAAGTCTGGCCAGGGTAGGCAAGGCCCTCCCCTTCATTTCCATCCACAAAGTATATCAAGATAAAAAAAAATAGGCTTTCGCTTAATATTATATATATATAATATATATATATATATATATAATATATATATATATATATATATATATTAATATTATATATATATATATATATATATATATATATATATATATATATATATTCGTTTAAGTAATTGTAATGTTCGCCAGGGCTCTGTTCTATGTCAGTCTTTCAAAACCTGGGGGGGGCCAGGGCGCCTACCTGCCCCCCCATACGGCGCCCATGTATATATATATATATATATATATATATATATATACTATATTATTTTTATATATAGATTTATAATATATATAGTTATATAATATATATATATATATATTTATTATAATATATATATATATGTATATTATATGCTATATTGTTATATATATACTATCATATATATATACTATATATATATATATATATTATATATATATATATATATATATATGATATATATTTATATATATTATATAATATATATATATATATACTATATATATATTATATATATATAAGGAAAAGCCATGGGATTAAGAAGGGTTTGTCCCACTTCTACCCCTCCGAAAATTTGATGGTTTGAATTTCTTAATTATAATTTAAGAATATTATTAATAAAAATCAAAGCAAATTAAGAGTATACATTAATTGGAATGATGATACCATATAGGTATTATGAAGATTTTTTAAATTTTGTGACAGTTAAAAGCTCAAAAAGGTAATACTGCAAAGGTTAAAATCACTTAGAATAATTAGTGACTTTCTGATTGGACAGATATATGAATATGAATCAGTAATGTAGATGTTTTAAAGGTATATAAACTGGAATAAGGCTGAAATATCTTTTGGCATTATATGTTCATTGCTGTTCACATTCTTAAACTTATGGAGCATGTATGTGAAGTACAACACATTAGAAACTGGTTTTGTGATTTGAAAACAGCTGGACACTATTTTAGGCCACCAAACAGGACAACTCTTTTAACAGAAAAATGAAAAAAAAATTTCAATAGATAAAATGGACAAAATTAGCACGGATTTGCGAAACCCAATGAGTTGGAAATCACGATGAATTTTTACTAGAGAAGTTTTAAAAGTAAATATTGAAGCTTTAGATGAAGTTGAAATGGACCAAGATAATGACTCTTCTTCCATAGTCTAAAATCTTTTAATATCTTTAATCATCAGCAAATTTGTTATACGTTTAGCATGATATCAACTTTGTTCTCCTCCACACTTTTATTACATGTACTGCAACTGAAGACCAATTTCACCCATCACTCATCACACATCACCATTACCATCAAACTGATCTTGATCACATTAAATATGTGATACTCGTTTTGAACAATTTTCTCTCAAACATCGATGAAAATTATTTATTCATTTATTCATGCAGTATTTATTTATTTATTCATGCAGTAAAACTACATTATGCTTTTAGCAAAATGAGATTTCCGCCTGTCAGTCAATGTAAAATAAAAAAACCTAAAGTGATACTTTAAAATCATAATAGCAATTTCATTTCTTGATGATTCTTCAAATCAGTTAGAGAGCAAGTTCGTGAGTAACAATTACTTGAACAATCAGTAAATCACTGATACTCTATTAAATAAATTTAATTTTCTTTTAAATACAATTATCTTCTTATACAATCACATTTTTGGACCTTGAAGTAATGAGACTGAGTTTATTTTGTGAAAAAAAAAAAAAAAAAGAACTCTAAAAATCCGACATCAAACGGTCTCTCGACGCCTAAAAGAACAAATCTCTAACTTCTCCGTCATCTATCCCTTTGTTACTTACGTGAATCATAGAAGGATATTTTCTTAAAGACTTAACATTACATTTGCATTTCAAAAAGAAAAAGAAGAGACTAACAGAAGGCTCAGTTCTAACGAATTTTCATTATAACTACAAAATAAAACTTAGAAGTATCAAATCATTATGCTGGAATGAGAAAAAGAACTGTTTTGATATAAAATAATATATACCTTAAATTTTGGAATTGTCATCAACTATAGATTATTTCATTCCTTTATATATATATAATATATATATATATATATATATATATATATATATATAATATATTATATATATATATAGTTAATATATATATAATTTATATATATATATATATATATATATAATATATATATATATATATAATAATAATATATATTTTTTATTATATATATTTAATATATATATATAGATAATATATATATATTATATATATAATATCAATATATTATAATATATAGTATATAATATATATATAATATATATATATATATATATTAATATATATATATTACTATAATAATATATATATATTATATATATATATAATAATTATGTATATATATTTTATATAATGTAAATATTATTAACATATATAAATATTATAAATTACTATTATATTATATATATTATATATATATAATATATATATATTCCTATTTTCAGGAAATCTGTTCTTTTAATAAAAAGCCATTTTGGATGCAAATAAATAAAGTTTTGATAAAAGATTTGTTTTCTTAATTAAATGAACTTATTTGCAGATTGACAGTGACTTTTTATATATAAAAGGTTGTTCTGGTTTAAAAACATCAGAAAATTGTTTACAACTAGGTAATGTTTTGTCGATGTTTCGGAAAAACTGATTATTCGCATCATCATGACACTTAAAAGTAGTACACAAGAAGGGTTAACCGCAAGGGGCTTAATAGAAGGTGGTATTGGAGTCAATTGAAAGTGTTATACTAGCACACATATAACTTGATTGTCAAACACTTCGTTAAATTTGAAAAATTGTAGGTGGAAAGAGTTGTTGTCGTTATTAGGTCGTTACTAAGGGTAACTATGTAATTGAATTCTAAAATTTTCAGGTCATGTAGTTGGTTGGTTTGAGATAAAAGGGTGAAGTGGATTAGATTTACAGGATGATTTTTCGTGAGACTGTGGTTTTAATACTGGAGGGTATGTAGATGTGACCCAGGAGGGAACCAATAGAAGGACTGGGGCCAAATACAAAAAATAAAATTCAAGTGAGGGTAACAATTATACAGAATTTTAAATTCATTTTTGAGTTTAGTGTAATAGTGGTCATAGAGTGTAAGTTTAATATAGAAAGATTACTTAGAAGCTGACAATATGGGTTAATGAGTGGCATATGATTTGTTAAAAATCTTTTTATTAGCGTATCAAAGAGTGAAGAGGGAAATGAATTAGAGTTGAAATATATGATTAGAAAGGTTAGTTTTTTTATGTAGTTCATGAAAGTTGGAGGTTAGGTGAAAAGCTCTGTAAATTAATGGTTTTATACTTCTACATTTTAGCGCAAGGGACAAGACTGAATTTTTTTAGTGATAGGAGGATGGCTCAGTGGATTAAAGCATCGAGTATATTGTTCTCTTCGCAAACATCCGCGTGGTTTTAATTCTAGAGAGGCAGTATTTCTTATACCGTTCCCATTATACTGTTCTTTGTTTGTTTACTACTTAATTGCGATCATGCAATATTTAACGTCTAAAATATAAGGAACGAGGGAAAGGACAGTCTGGACGCCTGGAGATGTCGTATTGACGGCGGCTCGATTGCTTTTTAAAACTATTCTTGAATCCAACTTTTTTGGGTTTGATAGGATGGACTCAGTGGTAAAGCAGCGAGTTATTGTCTCAATTACGCACATGCGGCTGGTCAATAACATACATCCGCAGTTTATTTCTTTAACCTTCCAATGATCACCTTCCTTTGCCTTTAATCGCATATCTTAAATTGCGATAATGAAATATTTAACATCTAAAAATATAAGGAACGAGGAAAGGACAGGCAGGACAACATGGTGATGTCGCCTTGCGGGAGCTCAACTGCTTTAACAACTTTGCTTCGATCATAACTTTTTTGGTTGGAGGATGGTCGTGGCCAAAGCAGCGAGAGTATATTGTATCTCGATTCGCAACATGCCAAGTGGTTCAATCCAGAGCAAGGCAGTATTTTCTTTACCTTCCTATAAGTTCTTTGTTTGTTAATAGCTTATTTGCGATCAGTGCATATTTAAACATATAATATATATAATTTATATATAATATATTAATATATATATATATATATATATATAATATATAATATATATTATATATCATGTATAATTTATATATATATATAATAGTATATATATTATATTCGGGGAAGCAAATACAGATATCTCAGAGGTTGGGGTTTGAGACATGGCATCTCCTCCAAACTTGACACCCCATCTGCTGGTGACGTAACTTCGTCGTAGACGATGATACGTATCCGTGTACCCCTCGGAGGGGGGTGTTGGCCCCCTAAAAATAGGAAATGACAAGTTCAGAGTGCAATATAGGTAAAGTAGCTAACCTGATTAACATACTACACTACGAATAAATGCTACAAACACACACACACATTTTATTATAAAAAAAAACCTACCTTTCACACTAACTAACGAATAATTGAAAAATAATAATTTTATCATCAGTAAAGCTAAATTAAGAACACAACATACTTAACACACCTGACGTACAAATAAACTGCTATCAATAACAAAGTTAACAACTTAACAACATAAAGTAGCTGACAGAGCTTATTAATTATAACCCATCTCTCTACCTGCCTATCTTTCTTAATACATTGTCTATCTTAACCTAATACAGACTTAGTGTTCGCTTGACTGATTCTGTTCTAACATGCACCAGCCGTAATTTCTATTGCATCTCACAAAGATTAACAATATAAAACATGAAAATGATTTTATGCTATGCCCATTTGCATGACTCATTTCGATGAATAATGCTAACAGAAACAAAAGTTGTGAACATCAATTAAAGCCTCAACATAGCCATAACTGACTGAAATCATACGAGACTTAACATACGCTTACATACGAATAAACTGTTAACATAACAAAATTAACTGCTTAATATGGAAAGTCCCCAAACAGGACCTACAATATTAAACCAAATCCCACTTTTCCAACATATCTCTAATATTACAATATTTTTAATATCATAGAATATTAACTTGCACATACATATATTCTCTGAACAACGAATAGATGCTAACATAACAAAGATTTAACATCAGTAAAGCTGACATAAAATCACCTAAACCAGGAACATAACAACCCTGACATACCTTACGTACGCAATAAGCTGCCATACATTAAACAAATACACTGTTTAATGTCGGATTAAAGTAACTAACACTACATCACAAAATGTAACATACTCCCCACTTCTCTATCCTATCGTAACATACCACGATAATTAACATTATCTTATATATGTAACAAAACTTACAAAAATATTCTTTTGTCATTTTCAATACTGAAAATGGGAATGGAAATAGGGTGACTGATTAACAGAGATCCAAATATTTCTAAAAAATACGATAACAACATAAACAAAGAACCTAACCATATATCATACTTAGCTAACGAATAGAATTGCAACATAACGAAAGATTTAACATCAATGAAAACCTAACAATCTATATTAATTCCTAAAATATACCTAAATATATTGCGTACGAATAAACTGCTTTTAAAAATAACAATTATATTTGCTTAATATTTTAATTTAAAAATATTATTCTACATGTTATAGTTGATTTTATTTATTTATAAGTATTTATGTTTAAAATTGAAATTTCATTTTAAAGCTTTGTTTTTACTAAAACTTTTAATTTTTTCGTTAAAAATATTACTTTTATTGACCTAAAGCAGTAAAAACAGTAGCGCTGAAACCATAACCCCTACCTCTCCCCCATTGACTCAGTCCATGCCAATGCTTTACTGATTCACGTCATGTTTGAGCATGTTTTTGTATAACACATCATAAAAAATTAAAATTTTTAGTAAAAACATAAAAAGTTTTAAAATAAAATTTATCTCTGTTTTCGAATATTTACCAACTCGGCACCGCACCGGCTCCAGCACCAGTGTCGACATCGACTCTGGCTCCTTCTCATTCCGTTTTCATCCTTCCTCATTCTCTCTTTCTCTCCTTCTTCATCTTCTTCTGCTCTTATCCACTCCGTGCATTTCTTTTTTTTCTGGGGGCCCACCTCCTGGGGGGTTTTCAGATACCCGTTAGGAACTTGTAAACTTCATAATAAAGTTCTACCTACTTATAAACATATGATACCACATTTAACCCATTATGTGTTTGTAGCTGATTTCAACTACGGATCCGGAACCAGCTCCGGCTCCGGCTCCGGCTCCGGCTCCGGCTCCGGCTCCGGCTCCGGCTCCGGCTCCGGTTCATTTGCTCAGGCACTTAACTAAAAATCCACACTCCAATTTATCCTTCCTATTATATGTACACTCCAAATTTCATCCTTCTACAACCATTTCTTATTTAGAGGGGCCAGCACCCCTTCCGGGAGGTGTACGGATACGTAACCTCTTCTACGACGAGGGTTCGTCACCACCAGATGGGGTGCCAAGTTTTGAGTGAATGCCATGTCTCAAACCCCAACCTCTGAGATAGCTGTATTTTGCCATTCTTGGGTATATATATATATATATATATATATATATATATATATATATATGATATATATATATATATAAATATATATATATATAATAATAAAATTATATATAAGTATGAGTAGTATTAGTGTATGATAGTGAATAAGAGATGCAATGAAGCATGGCACTGTCAACTTTTAGAATAACGGAACTTGGACTAATTAATTAGTTATATAGTTCACAAAAATAACTTAATAAAACTAATGAATCATAAAAACTTAGTGATACATCGATACCATTGCAATGCACCCATTTGTAAAAAATTTCAAAGATAAATAAATCAAACACACAACGCACACCACCTAAGCATCCACGCTAATGACCTTGAATTAGAATTGACATTCATCATGCGAAGAGAGTGCGGAAATGCAAACTAAAAGTTCATCAAAAAATTGTCTTAAAGGTGAGGAAAATGAAACAAAAAGCAATTAAATATGTTTACCTTTGTAATGATATGTTAATGATGATAATTGATGAGTATAAAGAGAGTGATATATATACAATATCTATATTTTTATAAGTTCGGGTGAAGTTTAGGAATATAGGAAGTTAGTAGCTCTCAAGAATCTTATGCTGTTCACGAGGTAATCATGTCAAGGGGTGGAAGTGGGTTAATAGTGGTAAGGCTTAGAGAATAAATTAGTTGGTTTTTGTACAGTGTTGTAGGGGTTTGTAGTTAGTACTATGAATGATGTGTTGAAGGTCATGCGACTTTGGAATTGGCTTAGTTGTATAGATTGATTGTGTTTAGGGGTTAAGGTGGATTAGAATATTGAGTAGGTTAGGTAGGATATTATGGAGGTTAGTTAGGTTAAGAGCTTAGTGATTTATAAGTACGTTCAGGTTAGGTTAGTATATATTGCGTTAGATTATAGTTATTATAGGTCATTAAGGTTAGCGTTATTTAGTATTAGGTGTATAAAGTGATTAAGGTTAGGTATCAAAGTAGGTTAATGAGTGAGTATATGTATTAGTGTAGAGTGTGATGTGTGATGTAGTCACTAGTAGGCATAGTATAACAGAGAAAGTCTGCTAGGAGCATAGTCGTGTCACCCTCAACCTCCCCCGCGCCCCACTATTTGATAATATCCTCAACATTCATATCGTTAAAATAGAGTAGTACTTAAGCACCCCCTAGTATTATCAGACATCCATCATCAATAATTACATCATTTGTTACGTAGTGACGCAGCTCAAAAATAAAAGTCTTTGACCAATCTGATTGTATGTCATATCAAGTATTATTTCGTCTCTTAATCTTGCTTTTATCGATCGACTTAGCGCACGTTTGCTTTCGAAATCATTCCAGATTATGCTAAAAAGATGTAGAGAGCACCACCGTATCAAGACAGAGCTTGTCACTACCTACTGTCACGACAAACACCAGTAACTACACTGTGAGTCAAAGCAGACTCTCATGTGTGTTAATTTCAACCTTATTCAGATCTGAAGAGGATACTGAAGAAAATCAAATTATCACATCGGCTTGTCCGGATTAATATATGAGCAGTTTACGCAGAGATACCTAAGAGTAGCACACAGACAAATAGTATATCTCATTTTAGATTAGTTACAATTCACTGACGATAATGTTAGAACCGCCAAAAAAACTCACGATTTTTCAACACGAAAGTTATGTAGTAATGAAATGCTGTAGACCTAATGAGCTGGTAAGGACTCAAAATACGCAAGACGATATGATGATAAAAGAGAATTATCCTATAAAATGATATATTCACGAGAAAACGAGCGAGACACACTGAAATAAGATGCTTTATCAGTGAGAACTCAAAACGAAGCCTCGCTATAGAAGATAGAACACTGCAGGTGAATTTTATAATTCTGTAAATGTTTTTATTTAATATATATTTTATTATAAATAGTTTTTCTCCAAAAAATATATAGACCGTTGTGCTCAACATAGGAGCACCGAAATATGACAAAAGACTAGTGTATTTTATCAATAAGTTTATGTTGAGTTCAGAATACAAAAAAAGGCGCGAAACTTTTACGGTCCTATATGAGCCCATACAATCTGAAATAGTCGATTCATCTTATGCCCTATCTATATATAGGATACTAAGGTAGGTAACAATATATAATTATAGTACGTCAAAATATACAAAGTTACGCATAGTCTAGTATATAACGGTTATCCAATAATAATATAGTCTCACCCTATGATGATACTACTTCCGGGTCCGGTAAATCCACACTACTCACTATAATATATGGTGTATCTGATTATATATAATAGTATGTATAGTGCTTGAAACACTTTTTAAACATTAAAGAACTACTATGGTCAGATTGAGTACATGCACACTGACCTATATCTCTAAAATCTACGAGGGATTATTTGTTTTATAAATGAATGGACCTTTATTATTGTTAAGGTAGTAAATTTCCTAGTAGTGAGTAGTTAGGATTATGAATTATCTAAATACCTGTCATGTAGGCACTCATCAGGTAAGATATAGTAGTAGTATCATCAATAGCAGCAGTAATATCAACAGTATATAGTATATGTGAGAATGAGAATAATTCTCCCTTAATTAGCGTATACTTAGAGTAATCTTTACACTCATCAATGTTTTTCTTTCAACTAGAAACACTTACACTTTCTTGATTTTTCACTGGATTAATTGTGTACTTTGATATCACACTAAGATGCTTTCCCTGGCCTTTTGAAAATACACATTTTAAAATTTTAAGATGGAATATTGTGCCTTAGTAAATACTGACATAATTTACTAGTCATGCATATGTCATATTCTTCAATTGAACATTTGATAATTTTAAATCTTTATATATTTTTGAGTTAGGGAAAATCTATTTCATGTTACACTGAACTGTAATTCTTCTATCTACTAAATAACCAAACCTTAGCATTTTCAGTCTTCTAATAAGTAAATGGTTTAGAAATAAAGATAAATTTCTCATCTTTAGATTTCCATTCTTCTACTTGAAATCAAAATGTTTGTTTCATATTTTCTTAAAATAAGAAAACCATATTTTTCATTTAGGACCAAATTTTTCATAAATTCATTTTTTTTAAATAATTTATTTATAATTATATTTACTGTAAATATATTTTTCTCAGGAAATGATTAAGAAAATTCTTGAATCATTTTTATCAACTCATTGAAAAGATTTAAAGGTCTTCTATAAACCAGAAGACCTTTGTAAAACATTGAAAGAATTCACGCGTGAACAAATGAAATCTTTGGAAGATGAAAACATATTAAATATCACATTGAACTATTCATTTATATATTAATTTTATAAAATATATATATATAATATGTATTATAATAAATTAAATTTATAACATATAATATAAATATTTAATTATAATAAAATTATTAAATATAACTAATATATAGTTAATATATATAATAATATTTAATATATATATTATTAATAATAATATATATTAATTTAATAACTATTATAACTAAAGATCATAAATTAACGATTAATAGAAGAAAGGTATTATGGTCCCAATAATTTTTGATATATACTACTTAACCTAATATTTGTAATACCTTCACATACATTATCCACTGAATCTGATCAAATCACGATTAAATATAACACACACCAAATTATTATATATTATCAAATTTTTATCTTATATTACTCTTAACGTTAGATCAAGTCTATTACATTAATAAAATATTATATAAATAAATTATAAATCTAAGATATTTAACCTAACATGACCAGATATAAAACGCACGCTTTAAAATATACAGATGTTGATTACCATGTATTCACGGATGCAGCGAGAGAAATAGTACAAGGAGGATCCCCCTATAACATAATAATCCTACTGTAGGTAAGTCTATATTATTAGATTAAATTATCCACCTTATTAATATTAATATTACAGTCATTTATCAGTTTATTTGGGGTGAAATTGATATATTGTTATTATTTACATAGCATTTCACTATCTACTATAGTGAGTTCAATAACCTAATAATACATTCATCCATTATGAATTACCTATGTTGTAGATTTTTGGACTCTCTTAATAAACTATCGAAATAATGGGCTAAAACATTATTACTAAGAAATTATCTGCTACGCTATTTCATAGATAAAAGTATTATTATACCTGAGTAATTTGCACTAAAATAAAAGAAACCTTGACTAAATTGTTTACTTATATTCAACGATAGCATATAACATAAGTTTAATTTAAACAGTTAGACATAGTAATATATTCACTATTCAAATTTATCATGATTCCTACCATCTAAAACTAGTACAGAGAATTTGTCATTGAGGACTGCTTTTACACTATAAGACAAGTTATTATTTGAACATTTAATAAATCAGATTAAATTTCCTGATAATTGCTACAGGATACAAACTTACTCATACTAAAAACATACACTCTAGGATATTTTTAAATATTAATAAAATGCTATCTAGGACATAAAGCTGCCACGCTATATAGCCATATGGGACTAGTCCAACTGGTCGACTGGATAATGTAATATTAAGTCACAACGACATCCGAATAAAAAAATTCCCATACACCCGCCGCTAGAGCTTTAGAATAAGTATAAGTTAGGTTAGTATAAGATATGATTAAGTAAAATTAAGTTATATTTTAATTGGATCATTAGAGAAACATTCTAATATAAACAGAATATATATATTATATAATATATATATTATATTATATATATATATAATTATATAACTATTGATATATTATATATATATATATATATATTATATATAATTAACTATATATATTTAATTAATATATATATATATATATATATAATATATTATATATATATATATTTATATATATATATATATATAAATTAATATAATTATATATATATATATATATTATATTAAAATATATATAATTATATAAAATATATATATAATATATACATACATATATATATATATATAAATTATGATATAATAATTAATATATTAATATATTATATATATATAAGATTAATATATATATATACATATATATTAATATATTATATATAATTATATATATTATAATAAGATATATATATATATATATAAATTATAATAATTATAATATATATAATTATATTATTATATAATATTTACAAATGTCCTCACCTTTAATGGGTCACTACACACTACATATCACTTTCCCCCCTAAAAGTGGAGCGTATTAAACGGTATTGGAACACTTACCGCTGAGATGCATTATATATTATTTATACAAATAATTTTGCGTTTATATTTGCACAAATATCTTTGAAAATACTATATATATATATATATTATATATTATATATTAATATAATATAATAATATTAAACTAAATATATATATATTATTATATATATATATTAAAATATAATATATAATATTAAAATATTATATATTATATGCTCCTTTTAATTGGAGTCTATATGTTCATCTCACCAAATAACCAGTACCTTCACGAGTCGAGCTCACGGATATCTCTTACAGGTGAATAAAGATAACTGTGAAAGTAGACTTTCTGTAAGTCGTAGGGATTGGGGGATATCTTATAGAAGGAGGTATGAATGTTCATGGTCTCTAGTTTGGCAATCAATATCGACATAGTAGAGCGTGCATCATGGAAAATCGAGAACCTGCGTGTCCGTATTTCCTGGACGTATTGTGTGTTATGCTCGAGATCTCAATCGTAAAGTAAGTAAATCTGTACATCTTTCTATGTAAGTAGTATTGTTTGTTTGTGAAGTTTCCAGGGGGCACCAATATCTAGATATCGTTTGGTGCGTCGAATGTTGACAGTTTTGCGTGTAAAAGTATTTTGTGAATAGTGTATTGTGACTGCACGACTATATTGTTCTGGAAGTAGGGGCGATGTCTCACAAGATTTTAACACCATAGTAGAGGAAAGAGCAGGACCGGAAGGGCGACTCCTTTACTAACTCAATCCAAATTTTCTGCGGTCCTGCCGCATACAGTTCGATATTTCACTAAACGAGCGCATCTAGTCTTGTGACTATTTATGTCTAGTTGTCCGCGTATGGATGTCATGTCGACGTTATATCAGAGAATGCAAGGCATAGAAGTGTTTCCCTGATCACCATATTCACCATATGACCTATCTCTCAAAGGGCTAAAATATTTAATGATCTCGCTGCAATAGACGATGCATCACATGGATCGGTCTTTTAGACCAGCCTTGTGGTTGTCGAAGGACAAATTTTAGTCTATCTTCAATAATTGCCTTTCGATTGGACCATGGATTTATCAAGAACGTCAACTTTTAAGCCAGGATAACGACTGCACTAATTCGGATCATTCAGTTAAAATCTTTATTTTTAGTCCCAATTCCTTCGCCAGCTCTTAGAAACAGCTACCATTAAGTAAATGTTGTTCTCAGTGTTTTGTTTTTGTTACTAAAAATCCAGTTTGCCTTAATGATCATGAAATAACATTAAATGGATTCTCCTTTCCATTACTTGCGCTATTGCCACTATATTCCGATAATGTTTGATGTGTACACATGACGTAAATAAAAGTTAGTGTTCAACAACAAGTAATACCGAGAGGACAAATTTATCTAACGTAGGACTGTGCATCAGTTATTTAGTTACTTGCTAAGAGATGTAAACACCTGATTGATGACTATGTTCTGTCCTTCACTAGCGTATGGTGAGATCATAAGTGTCTACTATGCAATGCATTTCCGGCAACGCAAGAAGTCTAACATTCTGCTGTGACAGAACACACACAGAAGGCTCTCACAGATGATTTAGAGTCCCAAGTCTGAGTCCTGTACAATACGTACTGTGGCTAGACTGATGGTGTGAATTTCTAGGTCATATGTCCCATGCTTGTCATGTCGTTCACCTATGTTGACAAATACAAGATCTAAATGAAATTAGTGAAAACAACTTCGGGAGATGAATAGTATTATATACGCTCTACAGAAAGATGACTTTATAACACGAGTTGAATGAGAGTAGAATCGCTCCCATGACCACTGACTAACCGTATTTCTGAAGTTTATACTCGGATTTTTGAGACTACTTGATGTTCATTGCGCACACCAATGTGCAGTGGCGACCAGATATGAGAAATTGCGTTAGCCTTTATTTATAATGTTAAGGAAAGTAAAGCTTTAACTATCTTTTGAACTGTGTATTTGTCCTAGGGTACTGCGTTTCGAAGGCATTACGAATGTTGAAGCTCAGGAAGTATTGTTCTTAGCGTATCGTAGTTTTGATCCTATCCATATTCATGAGTTTGATGAATGTTATAGACTAGTTGAGTCGATAGAGATAAACAGGATTTGAAGTCATTATTGGTCATTATTAGAAGTATGAAACTGGGGTTGAGATTTTGTATCTATGACGCTATGGATCCTCTTCATTAGTTTGAGCCCAAACGAGCAATTAACCTGAGCGGCAAGAAGATAGTAAGCGGTCAGATATCTCGAGGCACTCTGAGAGCACTAAATGGTCGTGCTTCTTTGCGGATTGTCTACATCTTCGGTATTGATTATTTAATGATTTCCACGATTGATAGATAGAAATGACTCGAGTTTGAGTGACAAGATTTAGTTACAATAAAGAATTAAGCTTTGCAAGGACATTGAAAATAGCGGTTCCAATGTTTATACAATGTCAAGTAGGCCTCCATGTATCCTTCGTTATCTCTATCTGCCACATTGCTGCCTGACTTTTTAATTTTATAGACACAGGTTTACGGCCCCATGGAGCGTCAGGCAACCGCCTTACTTGCCTTTAGTGAGCACAACATAAACATTAAGATTTTCATAAAACGTCAGCACTACATCACTAGTAATATAATTATAAATATTATAATATATAGCTACTATAATACTAAATCAAACTAATAATATATAACACAGTCACACTATATGTCACCATACTCACTACCGCTTAATTAATATTATTAAATCATCACGTTCGAAACTCCATTTCTTCTTGAAACACGTACAACAATCAGTAGTTAATGCATATTAACTTAGTATTTTGAATCCATCAGAATACTACTATCACTATAATCAGCCTCATATTATATTATATATATCATATAAATATAACTACCTGCCAACTATAGAATAAGGATATATACTATTAGATCTACCTTATATTATATAATAATATATCGTCCCAAGCTCTAGTTAAGATACCGGCATCACATTTTGCTCACCTCGAAATTCTTTTTAATTAAGATACCTAAGTCAAAGGTGGCAACTTTTAATTCTCTGAGTCCAAAAAAATATTTCCTTTATATCTCTATGGTCTATCCGCATATCTTCGTATGCTGTTCTCTGTACGAGTCCATATCAGTTCTATTTTATTTTGTATACATAACCCACATGTGATTAAAAATTGCATTAGTGCAAGAAATAATACAAATAACCATCTATTAATAACAACTAAAATATTAATGACTATTATAATGATATTTCACATATATAACCTATTGATATACTAACTTGATCATCTCTATATCGACTTCAAAGAACATCCAATCCATTTAATAAATAAAATTATCATCACCCTACCACACCTCCCAAATCCTTACTTGGAATAACTAATAATGACTCAAATTCTTTAATCGCACGATATAGTTGCCTACTGACTTCAGCCAAATCAGTTGCATATTTCGCTCCTTAATCTCAATTAATCAATTAAATCAAAATTGTGTGTGAGTTCTAAATATGTTAACTAATCACGCTATCCTATAATAATTCTTCATTACTATGTCTTTGTCCTTATGTCTCTAACGTAAAAATCTACACGCCTGCTTAGTTTTGTTAACAAAGAATTACAAGGGAATATATTGGAAAAAGGCGTATTGCTATTCGTATTTAACTATTCATTTCAAATAATTACAAATTCTTTTCTTAATGTAAGCCTTCCAAATGAAATTCTAAATAGTCTGACAATGTTGCAAATACTAGCAAGTGATTCATACCACTATGAATCCTATTCTATTCATCTTGCATATTTTCGCTAATATACGCTATGTAGTATTGTACACTAAACATTACCAATATATAATGCTAGCACTCATATCTACCTCTATATAATACTTAATATTTATTTTATACGTACACTATAATATTATGTCATTGATCATATTATATATTCATACTAGTAAGATTTTCTACTATTATCAGATATTATCACTTACTATAAGTAATTTATATATTATAAATTATCCATGACAAAAATAATACACGATAATTTGCTGCAAATGAACAAGAAAGACAGAATTCATCCTTATTCATGCCCCCAATGATGTGATTACATTACTTTAAACCTTGCGGCACATAGGCTTTTCGTCCCCTATAATATAAATATTATTTCTTACAACTTTAATACCCTACTATAATACAATATATTATATACTATATCACTTATACGTTATCTAGCTAATGTTGGGCACTAAATTTATACCACTAGTTATTATCCTCTTATATATTTTTGCGAATTAGATACTAGGTAATAATATAAAATTGATACACCGTATATTATCACGCATATAAATCAAATTCCGTGAACGTATCAACTATGATTCATATGATATACTACCCAATACTAGACATATATATTTTAGCCTATTATTTTATTAATATAGATCTACTTACTGAAATAACCTAGCTGTACCAAACTTATTGGCCTAGTAGCGAGCACGCTCACTCGTGATCTAGCAACCAAGACACAGCCTTTGGAAAATTTTCTTAATAGCGTTTCTTGAGTAAATGAAGCCTAAGAGTCGTTGTAAGGGAAATGGGGTATATTGAAGATTTATATTCTAATGTGCTTTTATAAGATTGCGTATTTATCTTTTCTAGTTATTTATGGTGGAGATGATAATCTTTGTTATTGGAAGATATATTGTGAAGTAGTATTTTAGATGGCTAAAGAATATTATGTTAAAGTTTGTTTTAGGGGAAATAAAGATAAAATTGTCTAGTAGTCTTTCATAATATTATTTTCTTATTGGATATATAAGAACTTTGTAGCTTAGTATATATTAATATAACTAACTTTAATTCTTGTAGTGTGGAGAAATTGTTGGACTGTTGAGTACGGTATTTAATGTTACTATAGTTATTTTTTTACTTTCAAGGCTTCCCCATTAGCTGTCAATTAAGGTAGCTTACTTTACAAATTTTTCTGATTTTATATGGCGAGGAACGAGATTGGCAGTAATGCGCGTGTTATTTAAGCGAGTATAATATTGGTCGCTGTTTTCAAAATGAACAACATTTTGAATGATATCTCAATATTATTCTCTTATGTTATTAGTCTGCAGATTCAGTGTATTACGAAAACGCATCGGTCGAGTTTTCATATGGTATTTGATATCTATAGTCTGCGCACAAGCAACCTAATTTATAACTTATTACTGACAATTATCTATAACTTATTGAGAAACCACGCGACGTATCCTAATATTAGCTAGAGGATACGTGTTTTCAAAATGAACATTATGGTACAAAACTATTATGACGAATTTGATCTTTTGTAAGCTCAAGGCTTCTGAAGTATATTTAGGTCCTGTGAGATGGTCAATACTATTTTTAGTTGCAAAGTATGTGATCATATATTTTAGAGTAAATAGTGTAAGACTAGTCTATATTACATATCTCTGTGCTATCCCACACCACGTCCTATATCCTATTGGAATCACCACCAAAGGGCAAGAAGATAAGATAAATACATTCGATTGGAATGTTCACTATGCCCCTGGTATTTTCTTATGGTGTGAAATTGCGGTTGGATATTGTCTCTTGTTAATTATATAGTATATATTACTAGAGATTACAAACAATTCCCCAAAACTTCCCCAAAATTCCAACCACTAAGAAACCAGGGCCCGAAACATCACAAGAGCATACTCTTATTCTCCCCCCGCCAATGCCCAAGAAAAAGAATAGAACCAGAAACAGCCAGCCCGTTGCCTCAACACCACTTTACGCCCGCCACTCGTAGAATTAACGGAATGTTGAATTCCTCGTTATCTTGTAGTGTTCCCTGACCAGGCTGATGTGATGGGCTTAGATCGCTTCCTAATATTAATGTTAAATGATTAATGGGATCTAAGTTGAGTTGTAGGTTGTTCGAATAAGTTGAGATATGGATGGGGCGTATATATGTTTAAATGTTGTGGGAATATTATTTATGAGGAAGTAAAGATGATGTTGAGGATATGTTCATTTAACTAGGTTAGTGATTTCTAGTAAAAGGGGCCTTTTAAAAACGGCTAGAATATTACGTAATATATATATATATATATATTAATATATATATACTATATAATATATATATATTATATATACTATAATATATAATAATTATATATATATATATATATATATATATAATAGATAAATATATAATAGATAGATAGATAGGTGCATCCCCATAAGCCTTCGTTTAAAAAGGCAAATTACTCATGCAGACTTGATACGCTTTCACACAGAATTGATAGACGTACCGCGTGTGTCAATATTAAACCAGATCGCAAAAACCATAACGAGGGAACACTCGAAAATATGCACAACATTAGCATTAATGAAGGTGATAGTAAATGTATGTGGTTTGATGGTGCAAGAAGAAATAAGTATTTAGGATCATTTAATTATAGCGAGCAGGTAAGTGATGGGTAGAAGTTGAGGATGCTAAATCTCAGGAATAGATGAATTACTGGTGAAATGATCAAGAATGGAGAAAAGATGGTGATTGAGTGGATTTGGAAAGTTGTGCAACAAAGCGTTTCCCCTTTATAGAGGGTATAGTTCAGATATTGGAGAGATTATATGAGAGCTGTAATAGTAAGGGATAAGGGAAACTGTAGGACTATCAAGGAATTAGTTTATTATTTTGTAGGAAATATATGCTGAGTTTTGTTAAAGAGTGACCGATGACTGAAATACTATTCGTGAAGAAACAAGTGTATAAGGAATATGTGTATCAAATATTACATTGGAACAAATGATTGAGAAAATGAGAAAGAAAAGAATAAATTGTATTTAGGTTTTATGGATTTGCAGCAGACGTATGACAGGATTAATACGGGAAGCCTTGTGGTAGGTGTTATTATATATGGCCGTTAGGTAGGTTTCTGAATGAATCAAAAGTATGCATGACGATAGTGTAACCGTGTCAAAGAAGGAAATGAGTCGAAAGTATGTTTAAACTTTAATAGCGCGAGTAGGCAGATGTTTATCTCTTTGGCTAATCATTATATATGATGGGGGTTAAGTAAAAACTTAGAGGTGAGTGGCAGGCGAATGTGTTAAAATAAAGAGAGAGAAGGAATTTAAGTGTCCTGCTTATTGTATGCTAATGATTAGTTTCATTGAGTGATCTTAAGAGTTTAAGAGGATTGTTAGAGGATTTGGCAGGGTGTGTAATAGATGGTTTGAAAGTAAATGTAGATAAATCAAGAGTAATAATTTAGTGAGTGAGGAGAGCCTTGTTATCTGTACATGTCATTTTACGATGTGATCACACTGAGAACAATTATCTGACGCTTAAAAACTTTGGTTATATTTGTTGCATGAAAAGGAACGTAGGCAGAACATATAGCAAGAAACGTGAATGTAGGAAGGTGCACTGTCAATTAAATCCTTGGGGATTGAAAGACTTACGTTATGAGTGACTGGGTTTTGCATTGAGAGTATGTTGTTACCTGTGTTAATATGTATAGTAGAGACAACTATGGTCTGGAATAAGAGGTATAGATCTAAATTCAAAGTGTTCAGATGACAATTGTGTTAGTGTGTGCGAAAAATTGACCAAATGAAATGAACGCATTAGAAGTGTGTTGGTTTGAAGAACGTGCAAAACTCCATAAAGAATTAAAGGAAGTACATTGAGGATGCTTGTCATATAGCTCGGTATCGGTAGGAGAGTCGGCTTGGTTAAGCGAATGTATGGTGATGAGTGTGCTGGATCGACTGGGAGACCGAAGAAAATTTGGATTGAGTTAGTAAAGGAGTGCCTGAAGGAGAGGATTGTGAGTTTCCCAGAGGCGAGAAGATAGGTGCACTATATATATATAGTATATATTATATTATAGAATACTATATATTTAAATATACTTATTATAATATAATAATATATATAATATATATATATAAATATATATAAATATATATATATATATATAATATATAAACATAACATATTATATATAATATAATATATATATATCTATATATATAATATATATCATACTATAGATATATAATATATACAATAATATAATATTATATTTACACAATATATATAAATATATATATATATAGTATATATATAATATATATATACACTATATAATACTAACTATATATACATATATAGAATAATATATATAATATATTAATATAAATATATATATAATATAATATATATACTATATTATTAGCTAATAATATTAATATATATAATAATATATATGTATATATTATATATATATATATAATATATATATATCTAGAATATAATAATATATATATATATATATATATATATAATATAAATATATATATAATACTAATAATAATATAATAGTAGTATATATAATATATACTTATATTAATATTTATATAGACTAAATTTTATTAAACTCAGTAATTGCCTAATTTCCCTTTGGATTATTAAAGTCCAAAAAACTCACATTTTAAATGAGAAAAATAATTAAAATGAATTAAACAAAATTTAGAAATTAAATAAATAAAAAATAAATTTAAATTATAAATATAATTAATAACGAAATTAAAAAAAGCCAAATTAAAATTATATTAAAAAAAATGAACACATTCCCGACAAATTAAATTAGGAATATAAATAAATTTAATATTAATTATAATTATATTTTTATTAATTATGTCTAACGTTAAGTAATAGTAAAAATTTAATTATAATTTATTTTATATTAGAGTAATTATTAATTTGTAATAATGAAGTTCAAATGGTTAAGGTAAATAAAATTATTGAACCAATACACTTTATTCTATTATCGTAATTAGTATTAAGAGTTAATATATATATTATATATATTATAATATATATATTAATATATATATATACTATTATATATATATCATATAATATATAATATATAGTATAATATATAATATATTAATATTATATATTATATATATATATACTATATATATATAATATATATATAACTATGAATACATATATTATTATATCATATATATTATTATATATATATATATATATATATAGTATATTAATATATATATATATATATATATAAACATATATATATATATAATAATACTAATATAGAATATATATAATATATATATATATATATATATATATATATATATTATATATATTATCCACCTCCTTTCCCCCAGACGAGGGTGAGTGTGTCACGAGCTTACCGGAAACAGAAAATATAGAAGAACATGACTCCAAGTCGAAAAGAAATGCCTCCCCGAATAGCTTCCTTTAAATTTTATGTGAATCTCATCGCCCAGTCAGACAAAATCAAACCCTGGGTTTACGAGGACTGCGGAGATGGCCCTCATTGTAATTTCCGTAAATATTTCGGTTCATCATTTGCGTCCAGACCACAACCATACCATCTCACAAAAACTCCGCCATTCACTCCTATCTACGACCAGTAGAGGGAGGGATTCGGACCCCGGAAAGTGACCGGAAACCTTTGTACCTTTTCTGACCCGGCGCGAACCTTTTTTGAGCCCAATTTTTTAACCTTACCTTGACCTTTTTGACCTTAACCTTGGGCTTGACCTTTTTGAGCCCAAATTTACCGACTTGACCTTTTTGGCGCCTTCCTTTACCAGAGAACTCCCCATCCCTAAATACCCTTCCGTCTTCCATGGGTCAATTTTGGGCCCACGGGTATTTTTCGGCAGCCCTAAATTTTGGCAACCCTAATTTTTCTGGCAAACCCTAATTTTTCGCAACCCTAAATTTTTTTGGCAACCCCTAATTCTTTTGGCAACCCTAAATTTTTCGCAACCCTATTTTAGCAACCCTTCGAGAAGGTTCGCCAAACGTTGCGTGAGCAACCGTGTAGCATGTCCCACCCTAATTTTTCGACCACAACCTTGGTCATCCTGGCGTCAATTGCCCCACCCAATTTTTCCAGCCTTTAGCGGCTTAGCCCTTATTTTTATATTTCTCCACAACCTAACGATGCCCGCGCACCACACACACACCACACACAACATACATACCTAACCTAACCAAACCTTAACTAACCTAACCAACCTAACCTAACCTAACCTAAAACCTAACCTAACCTAACCTAACCTAACCTAACCTAACCTAACCTAACCTAACCTAACCTAGCCTACCCTAACCTAACCAACCCTAACCTAACCAACGCCTAACAGACCCTAAACCTAACCTAACCTACCCAACCTACCCAACCTAACCTAAACCCGTATACAACCTAAAACCCACACCCAACCTAACCTAAACCTAACCTAAACAACTAAACCTTAACAACCGTTAAACCTAACCTAAACTCTAACCTAACCTAAAACCCAAACCTCACCTAACCTATAACCTCACGCGCCCTACACCACCTACATCATAACCTTCACCCCAGCCTACCTGAGCTCATCCAGGTACTGATGCCTAGCGTTTGGTAGGTATCTGTGCTAAATGAGGTCTATGTAGTAACCCGACCTGATGGATCTATCCTAACTTATTTCAATCCACAACACAACACACACACACACACACACAACACAGCACACACACACACACACACACACACACACACACCAATTTACTACACACAGAATTACTTACACTCACACATTACTTACACATACAGATTTACTTACACACCATAGATCACTTACACCCAGATTAAAACTCATACACTTACGCTGAAGTCTATAATACATTCACTACGTCACTTATACATACATACATTCACGCTATGACACTTATAACACTAGACCTTATAAGCACTACACTTCCATAGACACTTCACACTAGCCATATACACTTACACTCACACCCACACGCAGAGGCACTTACACTTACACTCCACACAACCGATACTTTTGATGTCTCAATCTTTGATCGCCTTGCAAACTTTGATGCCCAATCTTTGATGCCAGAGCATAAATGCCTCAGCAATATTGCCTCAGCATGATGCCGCAACTTTGAAGTTCATTCATTTGATGACTCATCTTTATGATCATCTTTGATGACTCATCTTTGATACCTCCATTATTGATGATTCTCTTTGATAAACACCCGATGCTCACCTCTACCCCTACATCAAGAGAACATAGCTAAATTAATGATCTTCCCGTAGATCATAAGGGATCACCAGGCCGCAGCATGTCTTCTCCGCGGAAAGTCCACGAACCCGAACCCGCAGTCGCGACACGCCGCGCCCCCCGTCCGCCCCCGTGCGCCCGCAGGGAGCCGCAAAATTTACCGCGTATCTCCGCCGCCGCGTGCGCCCGAAGGCGCAATATTCCCGTAACCGCCGCCGCTTGCGTCCGCAGACGCAAAATCCCCGCGTGAACGAAAAATATGATGCCCCTCGACAGCACTGTGAACGAAAAAATGATACAATGTAAACTATTCAAAGGATTTCGTTTCAAAGAATTACTATGAGTCATTCATTTATACTTGAAGTGAAAATTTTTATTAAAAACATTATATTTTATATCCTAAGCAGTAAAGCAGTAAAACAATAGAGTGTTTACCTAACACTAGGGATAGTATGCCTTTGTTTTACGCTTATGCTTTAACTTTCTGCTCTACTGCTTTAACTCATGTTTTACTGCTTTAACTTTCGCTTTACTGCTCTGATTTCTTGCTTTACTGCTTTAACGTTCTGCTTACTACTTTAACTTTCGGCTTTACTGTTTTAAACTCATATATTTATTAACATTAGTTTTCTTTATATTTTTTATTTTGTTTATTACTTTTTATTATTATTTCTATTTATTTTTGTTTTAATACTTTTTATTTTAATTTGTAAGTAAGATAAAAAATCACATTTGTTTATTAGAATATAACATTTATTTAATAAAATTGTACGAAATTTTAATTAAAAACATATACTTTACATTACCTTAAAAGCAGTAAACAGTAAAAACAATAGAGTGTATAATTACCTAACACCTACGGAATTAGTATATGCTTTTTTTACTGTTTACTGCTTAACTTTCTGCTTTAGCTGCTTTAAACATCATGTTTTACTGCTTTTAGACTTTCTCTTTACTGCTTTAACTCTCTAGCTTTACTGCTTTAACTCTCGCTTTACTGCTTTACCGATATCTATTAACATTTAGTTTTCTCTTTTATATTTTTATTACTCTTTATTTATTATTACTATTTATATTTGTTTTAATACTTTTTATTTTAATTTTAAGTAAGAATAAAAACACACAGAGTTTCGGTCGTATATAAACATTTTATTTTAATAAAATTGAACAAATGTTTATTAAAAACCTTTTTATGTTATCAAACTTTTAAGGGAAGTAAAATCGCCTTTTTTCAAATTAATGTATTATTACATAATCAGAAACTATAAATCATTGACATTAAATATTTAGCATCAAATATATTTACAAGTTTAATTAAAACCATACCAATATTTAAAAAAACATATAAGAAATAAATACAATAGACTCCACATAAATTGTAATATAAGGGTTGAACAGGGTAAGACAAGGTTTTTACACAGCTTACATTATTAATTTTAAAAAAAGTTAATATAAATCATCGGAACTCACGATACAAATGAATAATTATGAGAACAGTATCGTTTTTTGCTCTATAACGGAAATCCAATGCCTGAGGTGATGTGACGAGCAATGTATTGATATATGAATAATACTCCTTCTTAGGGACTTAATTCCCTACAATAGCAAACACTCCTAAAAAAGCGAGGTTCATTTTTTAACACCGAGTATTTCCTCTTCATCATCTTTAAATAATTCAAAATACGTTGCGTACTCTGGCAATTTCAATGAGTTGAGGAAGCTCAAGATAGACCACTACAGCTAGATGGGTATTGTAGAATCTTCCAAAAAGAGAGGAGATTAGCTCCTAGGGAGGTGCCTCTTCTCAATTTAAATGATGAGCGTTACAAGCTGAAAGTCTGCCGTAAGATCATAGGCGTATAAATTTCTATTCATTCTCTGCGTATTCTTCAAGATTTTAAACGGTGTCCCACTATCAAATGATACAGTATTGGCATATTAGTCGTAACAAAGGTCGATACAGATGAGATATGTCTCCGTGTATAACATTTCATAATCACGTCCGTGAGGCAAGTCCATTCACAGAATAAAACTGATACCCCTAGTCCGAAAGCGTGAAATTTATAGCGAACTTTTTATAATTCCCGGATTAGCTTTCATGCTCCACAATCCCGTATTGATACTTTCTGCGCGGTAAATTTCCGTTCACAATGTTAGGATATTGATACTCGATAACCCTGCTTAAACTAAATAATCTTGGTTTAACTCTCTAATCTAGGTACTTTGCTGTAGTACTTCAAAAAGCGAATATTTCAAGTTTCCAAAATGACGCCCCTGTGTGATAAATATTCACTTTCTAACGTCGAGATAAGCCTCCAACAGTTTGAAAACAGTTTCTGGACATACACTTCGTGCTAGGCTTACTTTTGAATTTAAACAATTTAGGATTAGACCGTGATAAAATTGATTCTAGTATCTACAGATGTAAATGAAGTCTTTCTGAGAGAAGATATCCCCATTTAATCGACCGTAAAAATTCATAATATATTTATGACCTCGAGCTGCTTATCTATATGGCGGTTAACATCCTTGGGACTATAAAAACCACATGATTTGATGAGATTGTTTAGCATCGCTGAATAATTTAACAAATGTTCAATATTAAGCTTCTATAAGGATAATAAGCCGCTGATGCACCTAGTGAAGTTCCGTTAATATACAACCCGGGTGAAACATGTATACAGAAAATTTATTCTGACATATACCTTATAATGGTCATCACCTAGGAAATCGTACCATCATTTTGCAAATTTCGTTGTACATTAAAAAAATTAAGTTCTAGTATGTATCAGAAGCCTGAATACTTGAACTTCTATGAAACATCTTATTGGTAATTGAAGCAAAGGATTAAACTGATAAAGATTGGACTACGCTACGCTAATCTGTGTTGTGGTCATGAGAGAAGAGATCCATTCCACTCTTACAACAATCAGGACTAGAAGATGAAGAAAATGCATCTTGCATGTACGAGCTCTGGCCGTTATAATGAACAATTTCATGAAAAAACCTTACTTATATACCCAGCTCGTATAAAAGTTATCAGTTCAGTAATTAAATAGCAAAACATCAAACATTTTTATTCTTTAGACAATTCCGGCTTACCCTTTTTCTTTATGACAATCTTACTTGCCCCCTCGTCCTTGACCTGACATTTTAAAGTCTTATTTTACGCTTAACATCATCCAACATCTCATCTGAAACCTCGGCTATACGTCTTTTAATGCTGTCACAGGAATTATTTCCTCCAGCAATAATCGTTGAATAGTATGGCAAACCTTCCATAGCTTATTACCTATATACTTCCCCCGCCTTTCCTGAGTAAAGGCCTTGCCCTTCTCCATAGCTTGGCAAAAATCCACCAAGGCCTACCCCCTCTGCATTTTTCATCTACCCCTGAATACCCTTTCTTCGTCCATTATTACAGGAGTTATCTTCTGATTTATGTCAGTTAAGCTCTGTGAGAGTATGTTCATGAATGAAAAATATATCTGACACACCTCTATAATATATTCCATTATGCTCTAATTACTGCATCTGTTTCTTTCTAATATGAACTTGCATAAACAATGCACCGTGTGTAAAGGAAAAGGATTTCCTTCTACATCTTATATATGCACGCGTACAGAGTAAATTTGATCTATTCAGAAGTAGATAATGAACATTAGGGAATTTATAACTTTACTCTCTTTGGAAATTATACTACTCTTAATAAAGAGCTTAGTATAACCTACCATATGATGATCAATAATTGTATATACATAACCATACCTGGATGATTGAGCATCTCGGATGGGGTACATGTATAAAGCAGTACTCGATCTGCTTCATCTCTTTTGTCTCACTGTGCAGTCATCGTTATCTCCACAGATATATATACCCTCTCAACATATATAAGCGATATCATGAAGTAGTATCCAACTCAGACATCACGTCTACTCAAATATGTTACGTGCCATGGTGATCTTGAATAAAAAAGCATTAGTCCCGGTCTCTTTAGTTTACATTTTACTTTTGACTTAAAAGATTATACTTTCATACTTTATCGCACTTAGACGCATTTCATTTTGTATCACCAGATCCCTCTACACAAATACTCATATCAAAAGGAACACGTTTAAATGACTTAAAAATAGCAGCACCGCATTAAAAATACAGACTCGCAGAACCAAAATTCTTCAAGAAATTTCTTGTAGAAAGTGGTGTATTCATCTTTTGCGCAATTGTATTCGTTTGCAGCGAGAGAAACGAGTATCTCTTCCGCTTATTTAATATCTAGTTTCAACACATTACTTACCACTTCTGTACACCTCACCAGAATAGATTTGAGGTAATACTTCTAGTCCCACGCTATTTAATATCATTTCACATAATCCTACTTCGTATGCATCTCTTTCAAGTTAAGAATCATTAGCACAGTTGTAAAATCCAGAGTTAGTATCAGGATGAAATCAAGAGGCTGAAGAAGGCAAGATATAAAATATCTACACTTCCATATTATTAATTGACAGACTATTAATGATTTCTACCACTTCACTTGCTTTACAATATAATGTATAACACTTGGCAGATCCCCACACAAAGAACGCTTATTTTTCCTTTACCTCTCGTAGCTAATATTTTTCAATTTTATATTCATGAGTTACAGAATTGAACCTTATTCTGTATTCCTGTTTATAAAATCCGCCTTATTTTTTCACCATTTAAATCTTCCAAATAATATAACTTTAAAACTATCACGACTGAATGGTTGGATATTGTGAATAAAAACTTCCGTATTCCAACCGGATTCATCATCCTTTCTCAAACCTTCTTCTCCGCATACTCTTACAAATCGTTACCTTTAGTCCTGACATTATCTTATTTTGGTTTCTATTTCGACCTAATTCACAGCCTTGCGTTTTTAACATTTCTAAAGGTGTGGTCTTTATGTTCTATGGTAACATCTGTTATAAGAATAAGTTAGATCGTCCAGTATTTTTTTCGTTTTTGCCAAAATGTTCATTTAGTTAAATGTCCATTCAGTGAAATGTTCATTGGACCCGACTCTTTCAACGTATATCCAGCTTTTGTTTACGGAAAATGTATTGTATAGCTTATACCATACTCCCAAGCCAAACTCTTGAAACTCCTGCCCCTTGAACTCCATGCCTCGAGTATATCCGTCCAAAATTAGCGATTCCTCTCTTCCTCGATACTCATGATTCAACAATGCACCTCGCATACTGCGCAACTGATCTGCTTATCCTTTATACCGTTTCACCATAACGATCTAAGTACCTCAAATAGTAAAAAGTACTACTGAATCCCATCATCATAAGACATATATTTAAATCATTTCCCCAGTTAAATCTAATTCCCACACACTATCAGTTGACCGACTATGGTTTCCGCGTAGGAAATTTTTTCTTACAGGCTTATAGATAGACGTGAAATGCCTCTTCACCCTACTAAACTTATTTTTTTTAACTCGTCTTTTTCTCAATTTAGGATGCCTAAAGCAAACCTGTTGAAGAACCCCAAAACTATTTCCCTCAGTTTAAGTATATATTTATCAACTACCTTCCTTTGCCCCCAGTCAGCTACTGACTCAATATCGTTACAGCGAACTATATATATATATATATAAATATATAATATTTATATATATATTATATAATTATATATAATATATATATATATATCTATATATATATATAATATCTCTGTACAATTTTAGCATAATATTTCCAATACCGAAAAAGAAAGAGAAAACATATTCAGCATAACCATTAATTCTATATACAAACATGACAACTAAAATATATATGATCAAATACAATTACCGATTTTAATCCAACTAACCTATTATAAGTCGTCTTTCTTAGTACGCCTTTAATCACGTTTAAATTATCTAGCGATAAGAAGTGCCTGATGACTTGAATCAGGCCTAGTTCATGGGGATATTATCTAAGTCTGCTAATCGCTGTGTATGATTAAAGTTCTGGGGAAATTAATAGTCTGAAGTTCTGTCTTTATACTGTTCCATCCTGCTAGTCCCTTTCTCCAGTTACGTGCAGAGATCAGCTATCAAATCCACAATATTTGAGCCTGTTAACTATCAATCATCAATACATCTTGTCCTGCTTCTTTCAATGTAATTGGTCTTTAAAATTATTTAATATCACAAGCTATTCCTGATTACGCAACTCTATTAGAAACTCTTTTCCTACTTAAAAATTTTTTTAAAATTATCTTTCAATATTAATAAAAGCTAAAGTTTTAAAAAAACTACTTGCAAATTATCGCTTACATCATGGTAACGGATACTTAGATGGATGTAGGTAGCAAGTCTTTTAAGATCATTCAATTTGTTTGGCCGCCTATATTAAATGCGTTTTCATGTATGTAATGTCTGAATTAATATCCTGTACACTCTCTCATATTGTTATCTGTTCAACTAGATCATATATAGCTAGGTGAGGCTGCGGAAAAGATAATGAGTCTCACAATATAACGATTGAGCTGTGAAACGTGCTGGTGCTGTGAAAAGGTTTAAGTCAATGCGATTGCGAATATCTCGTTTATGGGGTTGTGAATGATAAATGTGATGTGATTTTGCGCAGTGTGCGGCAATAACTACCAGTATTGATTTGAGTATGAATCTGAGGAACTGAATTCTGTACAGCTGCTGTATTATATACTTCATTTTCTCATACTCATTATATGGAATAACAGCAACCTTCTTCATTATGGTGCCTAACCACTTAGTTATCAGGAGCTTATAACGAGAAGATAATGCAAATCACTCCTCCTCCTCTCGTAAACTCTTTATTTTAAACTTTTTAAGTTGAGGAAGTTTTTAATATGTTCTATAACGACGACGCCTTACCTTCTGAGGCCTGTTAAGAAACATTCCTTTTAAAATTAAACAGACTCACATACACCACTGGAATCGAATTCTCTCATCCTCACTAAGTAGAGTTACGTTTTCAATGTTTCAACTTGCTTTTAAATTTTATAAAGTTAAAATACTTTGCAACAAGAGCAACCATTATTCAGATGTATACAGTTTCTATCATCTCATAGGCAATAAGTGGTACGATGCATTCTCTCTC